>NEWO01000986.1:7670-31010 GCA_003013225.1 Phalaenopsis aphrodite
TAAAAATGATCTTAATTTATTAGAACTAAATGAAAATATGACACTAAATAGGACGCAATGGAGAAAAAGGATTCATGTGGCCGACCCCACGTAGTGGGATTAAGGCTTTGTTGTTGTTGTTGTTGTTGTATGGTTTTTTAAATGTTATTGGTCATATTAAACTTGATTAGACTAACACCAGTTAGGATCATTCGGTTCCCTCGTTCTGGTACCACTATTTTCTTTCGAATTCACTTACTCACAAACGAATTTACTAAACTCAACTGAATGAGTTACAAAATTTCATTTAGACTGTGGGAAATTTCGTTAGCAACCGTAGGTTACCTCCTCCGAGGGATTCTCGATCATCTGATAGAGACGTCTTAATTTAGTTGCAATTATTTTTTTTTGATGTTTGTGTTTAAATTTTGAGTTGTCTTATATTTTGAATGTTGTGCCGGTGAATTTTATGTTTGTTAATTTTAGTTTTGGTTTTAGTTTTTTGATGATCCTAGTAGTTTTGATTTTCAGGCAGGGTGACATTGTTGTTTAGCATGCAAGCCCGAGATAAGAAGTACAGAAAGGTAAATGCATTAATTTAAAAGCGTACCTGTCAATTCTTCTTGTTCCACCACCTGAAAGGTTAGTACTTGTAAAGAATGTATATAATTTTGCAGGAAACTTTAATTGTAGGAGTAGATGAAGGTTTAGATACCAAACCCCAAGTTATCATTTTATTGAATCTTAGAAGACAAAAATATGGCAAGTCTAATTTGCCCTTCATAATGTCCAATAGACTTCAAAATGCTCGAGGCCTAACCCTGGACCACTTTTAAGATCTGTTAAAATATTCTGAGTTCATTTTGAACTTATCGTATTGTTCAATTAATCATCTGAGGCTGGAGTGTGACTACCCGTTGCTCAGTGAAACCTGACAATTTAATCATCCCAAAGATAAAATACTCGATTAATCAATTGATGTTTCGTTTAAAGGTTATGTGAGTGGGTGCCATTGATACAAGTTTAGGTCATTTAAGATTATGGTGCCCATAATTAAAGTCAGGCTTGTAGTGTTTAAATGTTTTAATCATTAATCATGTTATCTTTTAAATCCAATCAATTCAGTTTAGATAATGAGCCTAAGTCACTACTAAGCCTTTAACAATCATGATAGGTGAAAGGTGATTATAAAAAATTTTGATTTAAGTGACATATATCCTTATTAAATGATCACATAATCCTTAACATTAGGCTTGAGAAAGGTAAATTATCATCTTTTCTATTTTAAGCCCATCACTTAAGAATCATTTGATCTTAGTTGACTTCCAAGTCTTGAAGATTAGGAGAGTTATGATTTTGTTGATGTTGTGCAAGGGTGGTGAGTGGGTTTCTACCTTTTAATCCCATTGTATTTTAATCATCCAAACATGTTTATTAAGATAAATTTTCCCTTGGTTAATCCTAAATTTTGATTAAGGCACCAATGTCTAAAATGTCTATTTCTTCTTTGAGGCACTTTACCTCATAACTCATTAACCACAACTCAAATAACATTGAGTTAGAGTGTCATATCCATGAGGTAATTACAATATTAGAGGAGAATATGTGAACTTCTTCAAAATTCAATTTAATTTAAATGATTATTTAAACCTAGAGAATAGGTTATTTTTTAGAAATTGATTTATTTAACATTCCAAGATAAAGTTTTTTATCTATGGGAAAATTATTAGAGGTTTCCTTAGATGAGAGAAACACTTACAAAATTTCATAATTTTTTTGAATTAATTTATTATAATTATTTTAATGGGAAAATAAGAAAAATCCACTTTTAAGCCTTTAAAATTTATTTTTAACTCAAGAAAATTGGAAAAAAATATTTTTAATGAGTCCCAAGTGATCAGAGAGCAATTAAGTATATCTTGAATTATTTTGATATTTTTGAGTTTTTTAATTATTTTTAATTATTTTAAAATTCAAAATAAAGCTAAAAAAATTAAGTATTTTTTAAAAAGTAAATTTTATTTTTCCCAAGTTCCTCTAGTCACAAGGAACTTAGAAAACCACTTTTCATAATTTTCCCAAGTGTATTTAATTTTTTACAAATACTTTTGAACAAAAATACAAGGTTCCTTAGAAAATCAACTTTAATACCCAAATTTAATCAAATAATTTTCAAATTTTTACAGTGGATAAACATGATTTTAATGAACAATTTGGGATTGATTTTGTCAATTTTTTATAAGTATATAATTTACAAAAATCAACACAAGAGATTTACATTTAATTAAATATAAAAATTTACATGATAATTCAAGACATCTTGATATTTTTCCTAAACTTCTCCCACCATAGGAAACCTACTAAAATTATTCCCATAATTTTTTCAAAAGCAATTTTGATTTATATAATTTAAAATAAGCCAAAATGGCCACCCTAGCTTGAAAGTCAGGGCTAGAAGCATAGAGATTCCCGTTAACCTTAGAAAAAACAAAGAACATTTCTTATGTGGTGAGGAATAAGCCTTAAAAATTTCAATCCATGGTGAACAATGCTTGGTTATAATAAATTAAAATACTCTTGAGGGTACTTAATTTATTAAAAATCAGGGAATAAGAAAATAATTTTTATTTATAGTCCACATTATTCTCCTCTGTTCACTGAGCAAGGGGATATTTTTATTTTATTTTTATGGTTTTTTCTAGAAAAAGATATGGATTTTTGAATTTTAAGCATTTAAAATAATTCAGAAAATCCATATCTTTCTACTTATCCATGCGGTGCCAACTCAACCAACGATAGCTCCGAACTCACACGCGACGCACTCACATTCATCACCACCATCCTCCTCAGCTTCCACGCGGCCTACGGTTTACGCATGAAGAGTCTGTCCTGCTCGATTTCCTCCGTCCATTAGATACTCGCGCGATCGGACAACATCCATTCATCATCCCCAAGTGACCTAACCTATAACCGTTCACACTAAAACCTTAACATCTTCAACTAGACTCAACTATATTGTATGGGGTTTGTTTATAAACCTTCATCTACTCTTGAAAAACCTATCCATATTGTAAGTACAATAAATACATATAATGAATAAGAAAAAGGCTCAGATTTGGGTTGAGTTTCAATACCTTGAGCTGAGAGGGTAGGCCTCAATTAGATGGTTGTTCTAGCTTTGATTCGAACCAACAAACCTCCAGATGAAGTTCTAAATCCTGGCAAATTGTCTAGGTATGTTTTTGATCAAACTCGATTTCAGGTGTTGGTCTAGAGCTATTCTAAAGGCTGTTTTAGAGGGGGCTTTGATGAGGAATCAACTTCTTTCACTGTGGAAATGGTGTGTGCACAATTAATTGAAGTTTGGTTCAGTGTGGAGGATTGGAGAGATATGTCCTTATTTTAGGGCAACATTCAGTGAAGAAATGGACTCTAAGGGGAGGCTATGAGTGGCTGAGAGCAAGGGGATTTCACTTAGGATGGTTTGGAGAGGCTCAGGTGAGATTTTGATAGAGTTTCCCCAAGGTTTCCAGTACTCTCTTCTTTGACTGTGGAAGCCATGGCTTCCTGGTGGAGCTCGAGTTTTGGAGTTGGGTGCTAAAGCAGGTTGAGGTGGAGGAAAGAAAGGCTCAGGCATCCAATTAGAGTGAGCCAATTCAGGGGGGTTTAATATTCATTTTTGGCCAATGAGGGAACCTTTGGGCTGGTTGCTTTCGGTGGCTAAGTTGGTGGCTAGCCAGAGTCTTGTCACCTCTGAGCTCAGAGAGGTCAGGGGTTAGCTGATTATGATTAACTCCCAAGGGTAAGCAATGATGACAAAGATATTTCAAGTTTAGGACAAATATAGGGTGAAATACCTTAAACAAAGGGACGATTGGTCGATAGCTCACCTTGGCTGATTTTGATGTGTCTAGCCTGCTCCATAGGTTGTACTTGGTGGTTGTGGTGTCATAAATTTGGTGGCTTAGGCATGGCTAAGTCAATTTTGAGGAAGGGTTTTGGGTCAAAATGGCTAGAAGTTGTAGTTGGGCTAGGCTAGCCATGACTTTGAGATCAATTAATTGGTAAATATTGTGTAGATGATTTTAATGAGGAGTTTATAAATATTTTAGAGTGATTTTGAATTGATTTTGAGGTTCAATTTCGTGAGTTTTGGTCATTTGGTCAATTTGGGGGAGTTGGGTTAGACTTGGGTTTAGGTTGGGCTAAGTCCAAATTGATGGTTGAAAATGGTCTATAAGAATGTCATGAAGAGTTATCAACATCAATTGGGTGTAAATTTTGTGATCAGGGCATTCAATTTGGTGGAATTTAGGGACCTTGCCAATTTGGGACAAATTTGGGGATTTTGGACTTGGGTTAAAATCGGGTTAAATTGAGGCTTGGCCAAGGCCAACTAAAAGTTCAATTTGAGGTCTAGGATTGTTATGAAGAGTTTAGGATTTAAATTGGGGAGGACTGAGGCCAAATTTATGGACATTTGAGGTGAATTTGGGGAGCAATTTTGGGGTTTTATGGTCAAAATGGTCAAAATGGTCAAAATGGTGAAATTAGGTTTAATTGAAGGGTCCAATTGGTTTTAGAGATATTTGAAGTGCTTTGGAGGTTTTGGAAAAGTTTGGGGTGACCAGTTAACTTTAGTGATTTTGGTAAATTTGGAGGTATTTTGGTAATTTTGGCAATTTTGGGTGGTTTTGGGCAATTTGGGCATTTTGAAATGGTTTGAAATGATTTTTGAACAAATTCAGGCATTTTGAGTGAATTTGAGAATTTTGGCTAAATTTAAGGTATCAAGGGCATTTAGGTAATCCGGGTAGATTTAGGTTCAAAAGGCCAAGTTGGATTTTTTTGGTAGAATTAGGATGCCAACCACTATATATGAGCTATGGACCAATGAAATTCTTGTTTGGGTCCTCTATGTACTGGTCATAGCTAAACCATAACCTAAGGTTAGTGGGTCTAGGGGACCATCTACATGAGTCTCCCAAAAGATCAAGGAGTTAAAGTCAACAATTTTTTGTTTAGAGTTTTGAGTGTAAATAGGTGATAGTGAGTGCAAATGAGTAAACCACCTATAGACCAACACCCATAGTCAACCCTAAAGTCAAACAGTCCTATGAGGACTTTCCTTGAGCTCCCTCATAGTGACCCCACTTACTAAGTGCTAGAGGTTAGAACCAATATGTGGAACTTCAAGTTGAACAAGGAAGAGTTTAGAGATTCTAATGGTGAGGGTTCCTTTTCTAGTTTTCTAAGAATAAACAACAGTAAAGTCCTATGGCTAGAACCTAGGCTACTAAAGAGGGAAAATTAAACCTCAACCAAAATTGAGGTCAGCAAACCCTCAATTTGGTTCAGTTGATTGGAAACTAATGCGAGATTGTTAGCCTTCTAGGAGGGAGTAGTGGGAGTTCTTGAGTAGCAGCCGATATCCTCTCAGCCTAACCACATAATTAGAGACCAAAGCTTGGATAAATTAATGTTCTTTATTGCACTTGGAAGAGGGTAAAGAATAGGATCGCTCCTATATGACACAAAACAGTTTTTATATTTTCAATGATTTCAATTTGTTCAAAAACCATATACTCATTGTAAATGAGAAATATGCTTTCTGAAATTTGAACTTTCCATCACAACAAAAACTTTGTTTAATTTTTGCAATTTTACTTTTGAAATTTTAGTATTTAGTTTAGTTTAATTTATGTAATCTTACGTCTGTATTTTAATTAACATTCACGTGAGTAGTCAATTTTCAAATTTTGCACTTTACTTTTATTATTTTATTTTTATTATAAAATAATTTTCATAATTTACTTTAGGAATTTTCAATTTCCCTAAGACTCCATTGGAGCCCTTTATTACTTGAACGATACGAATACTTGCGTTGATATTTAGAAGAGATTTGATAGTTTGAAAGGAGTTTTTAAAGTTAAATTATATTTATAAAAAGTACTTTTGTTAGGATCATATTGAATATTTATTATAAGTCTGTCTGCATCTAGTTTTTGGCTCCATTAAGTGGTGTCAACTTCATAATTACTTGCATATACAAATCTCTGTGTCAAGTTTTTAGCGTCGTTACAGGGAAAGTAACAGAAAATATTAAGATTTCATTTTATTTTTTTTAAATATAAAAAAAGAGTGTTTATAGTTTAATTTGAACATTTTCTTATTTTTAATTTGTTTGCTTATTTTTAATTACTTGCTTTATTCAATTTATGTGTAGTGTAAGATCTGAAAATTCAGTTCCTTACGACTCTAAGTTAGAAATAACTGTTAGAAAAATTTCAGAACAATAAAAAGAGAAAGATCAGTTTAGCAAAATGGCTTGCAATTTAAACAATGTTGGAAATAAAAATGAACATCATCAGAGACCTTTAAGAGACTATGTAATTCCTACAGCAGATTATTTGAGTATACAAAATCCTACTATAGATATCAATTCATTTGAACTTAAACCTACTATTATCCATATGGTACAAAATAATTATTTTGGAGGAACACCTACATAAGATCCTAATTTACACCTTGGTAGTTTTTAAAATTGTGTGCTACATTTAAATATGATGGAGTGTCAAATGTTGTCGTTAGGCTTAAACTTTTTCTTTTTTTTAGTTAAGGGATAAAGCTAAAATGCGGTTATACTCATTAGCACCTAGATCTATCAGAACATGGGGGGATTTATCACTTAAACTCTTTTTTAAATATTTTTCACCTTCAAAAACTTCTATGCTTAGAAATGATATCACATCTTTTTATCAGTTTAAAGGGGAATAAATTTATGAATCCTTAGAAAGATTTAAAGATCTCCTTAGAAAGTGTCTACGTCATGCATTGCCATATTGTTTAATAATTTAAAATTTTTATAATGAGTTAGTTGGATCTCTTAGATTGATAATTGACGGTGTTGCTGGTGGATCATAAATGTCAAAAACATTCGATGAAGCATATTCATTAATTGAAGAGATGACTACTAATAATTTTCAATGGTCCTCTGAAAGGGTAAATCCAAAAAGAGTAGCTATTATACATAATTCTGATGCTATATCTATTTTGAAGAAGATAGATCATAGTTGTTATGGAATGAATTAAAGAACATACATCAATATGGAATGAATTATTCTCAGGTAGCACCTGTGCTTGAGGAAAATTCATTGGGACAAATGATATAATCTTATTCTTCTTATGAGACTTTAAATGTAACAATAAATAATCGTTTTAATAATCCTTATGCCAATTATTATAATCCTGGTTGGAAGAATCATCCAAATTTTAGTTGGATTAACAATAATTCTAATGCTACAAATCTGCAATGGGGAAACAACGCTGCAAACCCATTGGAAAACACCAACAATCAAGGGAACCAAGCTTATAAACCTTGTTTCCCCCAAGTTTTAATAATTTGTAGAGTAAGGATAAAAAGTTATCAATGAAGAATTGATATTGCAGATGGGTACTCAATTACAAATTCTAGGAGCTACTATCATAAACATAGAAAATCAATTGGGATGTATTGCTACTGCACTTAGTAATATACCTTCAGGAACATTGCCTAGTAGTGGTGAAGTAAATCCTAAAGATCAGAACAAAGAGAAAATTAAAGCTACTCAACTAAGAAGTGGGAAAGAAATAGAAAAAAAAGTTCAACAAGAAGTTGAAGTAGAAAGATATGAGGTGGAAAAATAAAAATCTAGTGAAGATTTTTATTATGAGTCAGAAAATCCTATTAAGCCAATGAAAATAGCTGTACAAAGAGCACCATCTCCATTTCCTCAAAGATTGAAGCAGAAACATAAAGATAATCAATTTTTGAAATTTTTGGAAATTTTGAGGAAATTAATGATAAGCATTCCATTTATTGAGGCGTTAGAACAAATGCCAAGCTATGTGAAGTTCATGAAGGATATACTTAATAAGAAAAAGAAGTTTGTAGATAAGGAGACTGTTGCTCTTAGGGAAGAGTGTAACACTATAATTCAAAAAAAGCTTCTTGAAAAACTTAAAAATACTGGAAGATTTACAATTGCTTGTGCTATTGGTGAACAATTTTATGGAAAAGCTTTATGTGATTTAGGAGCTAATATTAATCTTATGCCATTGTCAATTTTTAGAAGGTTTAGGCTTAGGAGATATTTCACCTACAACTGTAACTCTGCAATTACCTGATCGTTCAATTACCTATCTTAAAGGAGTTATAGAAGATGTTTTGGTAAAAGTCGATAAATTTATCTTTCCTGTTAACTTTATTGTATTAGATATCGAGGAAAATAAAGAAATTCCTATCATTTTAGGAAGACCATTCCTAGCTAATGGAAGAGCTTTGATAGATGTGTAGAAAGGAGAACTATCTATGAGAGTTAGCGATCAAGAGGTTAAATTTAATATTGCAAAATGAATGAGATACTCTGTAAAAGAGCAAGAGATTGAATGCTTCAGAATGTATATTAATGAATATTTAAGCCTTGAACATTTTAAAAAGACTTTTGAAAGAGAATTTAAAAAGGAATATATGGAATATCAAGATGAGGATAGAATTCAAGATGAATCTATGGAAGTTAATAAAGAGGATATGGATTATGTTTAGGAAAGATTTTAAATGCTAGATACTACAGAAAGTAATAGGAATTTGATTTCATCTATTGAGAAATCCCTTGAACTAGAATAGAAAATGCTTCCTACACATTTGAAGTATGCATTTTTAGGAGATTAATTTACATTACCTATTATAGTATCCTCAGAATTAAGTAATATGCAAGAACAACAGTTGTTGGAAGTTTTAAAATGATATAAGAAAGTCATCGGATGAACATTAGCTGATATTAAAGGAGCAAGTCCTTGAATTTGTATACAAAGAATCTTATTTGAAGATCAACATGAACCAAGAGCTGACCTTCAAATGAGATTAAATCCTATGATGAAAGAAGTAGCAAAGAATGAAATTTTCAAATGATTAGATGCTGGAATAATATATTCTATTTCAGACAGTGCTTAGGTTAGTCCAATTCACTATGTTCCAAAGAAAGGCGGTGTGACTGTAGTGACAAATGAGCATAATGGATTGATATAGACAAGTCACTGATTAGAGAATCTGCATAGACTATAGAATATTAAATTCTATGACCAGGAAGGATCATTTTCCTTTACCCTTTTTAGACCAGATGTTAGATAGATTAGTTGGGAATAAATTTTTTTATTTTCTAGATGGATATATCGATTATCATCAAATACTTATTGCTCTAAAGGATTAAGAGAAAACAACATTTACTAGTCCATATAGAACTTTTGCTTTCGACAAATGCCTTTTGGATTATGTAATGCACCTGCAATATTTTAAAGATGTATGATGTCAATTTTTATTGATTTGATTGAAAAGGGATTGAAGTCTTTATGGACAATTTTTTGGTGTTTGGAACTTCATTTGAAATAAGTTTAAATCATTTAGAAAAAGTTCTAGAATAATGTGAAAAGACTAATCTCGTATTGAAGTGGTAAAAATGTTAATTTATGGTTGTAGGAGGATGTGTGCTTGGACATAAAATTTCAGAAAATGACCTGGTAGTAGATCTTGCAAAAATACAGGTTATATCAAACCTACTTCCACGTAACACAATAAGAGGAGTTAGGAGCTTTTCAGGACAAGCTGGATTTTACAGGAGATATATTAAAGCCTTTTCAAAAATTACTAAACCTTTATGCCAACTTCTATAAAAAGATACCAAATTATACTTTAATCAAGATTGCCTTAAATCCTTCGAAAATTTAAGGGAAAAATTGATCACTGCTCCTATAATTATATCACCTAATTGGTAGAAACCTTTTTAATTAATCTATGATGCTAGTGATTATGCAATTAGAGTTGTTTTAGGGTAGAGATATGCTAAGATTTTTAAAGTTATATACTATGCTAGTAAGACTCTTAATGATGCTCAAATTTATTACACCACCATTGAAAGATAGTTATTAGCTATTACGTATGCTTTTGATAAGTTTAGATCATATATGATTGGAGCTAAATGTATTGTGCATATTTACCATTCAGCTAATAAATATTTGATGCAAAAGAAGGATGTTAAACCAAGAGTAATTAGATGGGTACTTCCAATGCAAGAGTTTAATTTCGTAGTAGTCGATAGGAAAGAAATTGATAATCAAATTGCTGATGATCTATTGAGGCTAGAAGAAGAAAAAAAATACTTGATAAGAAAAAAAAAAGATTAATGAAACTTTTTCTGATGAACAACTTTATGCTGTAAAAGGATGGAAAATACCTTATTATTCTGATATTGTAAATTATATTGTTAGTGATATTTTCCATATGAATTAACAAAACAACAAGAAAAGAAATTCATTCATGATGCAAAATCATATTTTTGGGATGATCCTTGTTTATATAAGCAAAGTAAATGTTTAATGATACGACGATGTGTGCCTTATAAAGAAATTCAAGTGATTATTCAAAAATGCCATGATTCTGAATTTGAAGGATATTTTGGGAATGATAGAACAGTTCAAAAAATATTACAATCTGGATTTTATTTACATACTCTATTTAGAGATGTTAATATATATATCAAAACATGTGATCGATGTCAAAGATTAGGCAATATTCCGAGAAGAAACGGAATGCCTCTAAATTTTAATTTGGAAATTAAAATTTTTGATGCATGGGGATTGCATTTTATGAGACCATTTATAACCTCATTCAGAAATATATACATATTGATTGCAGTCGATTACGTTTCAAAATGGATTGATAAAATCGCTTTACCTCGATGTGTTGCTCGTAGTGTTTCAAAATTTTTAATTAAAAATATTTTTACAAGATTTAGAATGCCAAGAATAATCATTACCAATGGATGATCTCATTTTAGAAATGCAACAATAACAAGATTAGTGGAAAAATATAATATAGTGCTTAAAACTGCAACTACTTATCATACCCAGACTAGTTGTAAGTATCTAATCAGAAAATTGAGAGGATTTTGGAAAAGGGTGTTAACCCTAGCAAAATAAATTGGTCTACGAGATTAGATACTGTATTATGGGCATACACAATAACCTATAAGACACCTATAAGAATATCCTCTTATAGATTAATTTTTGGGAAGACTTGTCACTTGCAAGTTTAATTGAAGCATAAAGCTTATTGGGGGGCTATAAAAGAGTTCAATTTCAATGTGAAAGAAGCTGACAAGAGAAGATTATTACAATTAAATGAGCTTGAGGAAATCAGAAATGAATCTTACAATAATGCAACGATTTATAAGAAAAAGATGAAAGAATTGCATGATCAAAAGATATTTAAAAGTGAATTTGAACGTGGATGAGAAGTTTTATTATACAATATAAGATTGGAATTATTTCATGGAAAATCGAAGCCTAGGTGGAAAGGGTCATTCAGAGTAATAAAAGTCTATCCTTATGGGGCCGTTACTATTGAAGACCCTTAGACTGGAAAATATTCAAAGTGAATGGGCGCAGATTGAAATCATATTTCGATAGTCAAGGACCAGCTTTTAAAGAAACAGCAATGTTGGGTCACCAAAAATAATACGGCGAATGTCGAGCTGATGACACTAAACCAAGTGCTTTGTGGGAGGCAACCCATTTGTATCATTGTTTATTCTATTTTTTAGTTCATTTTATTTGAGATATTTCATGTTTATTTATGTTTATGTTTTTATATAGTCTGTGTATTTCATAAAATATTTAGAAACTTCTTTATTCGCTCAATTTTATGGAAAAATTGAGAATTTATTGGATCGAAATCGAAATGGACAAAATTTTGGAACTGACGCATGATGAACCAGATCGACGCATGATACATCGCGGACTCAGAAAATGTTTAAAACATGTCTAATGGTGGTTTTGGCAATTTTTTCTCCATATAACTCCTAAAAACTGACTCCAAACCATATTTTACGGGGGAAAATGAGGGAAGAGTCACCATCTTTCAATTCCTATGTGTTCCCACTATAAAAACTCTGCTAGATTTGAAATTTACAATCGGAGAAAGTTTGTCAGTTTTGAAGCACAAAAGTTACATGATCGAGTTCTAGTGAAGAGGTGGATTTTCAAAGAAATGGCATTTGTGAATCGAGAATTCAGCATGCCTAATACTCGAGTAGAAGAAACAATTGCGCAAAGGCATTGGGAAGTGCTTTGCTACACTACTATCGCTGTTGTTGTTCCCACAGTAAAAGCATTTTATGCAAATCTACATAAGATCAACCAAGGAATGATTTACAAGTGTTGTAGGTTTGTGCAATTCACTCCTTCATGAATAAATGAGATATTTATGATTGAAAATGTGTCTATCTGTCATTATGCAAAATTTACCCCTAAAAGTGAGAATATGAATGAACTCTACCACTACCTTAGAGATGAGGAAGCTAATTAGGAGACTAGAGATGATGGAAATGTAAATTTTCCTTCATCATTTTTAATCCAGTTTCAAAAGCATGGTACTTTTTTATTGCATCAAAATTATTGCCTACCATGAAAATTAATACGGTTACTAAGGAGAGTGTCATTCTAAATTACTATATTTAAACCGAAAAAGCTATTCATGTTGGAGCTATTATTGTGAAATTGGTTTTGGATTTGATTGTAAATAGATCTGTAACTGGACTGGGACATCCATCCATTATTTTCTTACTACACAGTCAATTGCAAGTACCTTATGAAAGTTGGGAAAAATGCTACTTCCTTGGAAGCCGATGGATCCAGAATGCTACAACAAATATATTGGAATGAGAGATGAAAATGATATGAATGTATCGATGGATCAAGGATCTCAAAATTCATCAACTATTCAGCTCTACTTCAACTCGAGTGCAATTTCAAAGAGGATCAAGAAGATAGAAAAAGAAGTGTAGAATCTTATGCACGTGATTGGGAATATTAATGAAATGCTTAATCATCTGGATTGGAGACCAAAGGAACTTTTTGAACATACATGGCATATTGAAGATGAATTAGTACATATGTTCAAGAAACATGTTTGAATTGGGGAGAAAAATCCAACTGATGAATTTTCATTTTGACCCATCTACAATTTGTATGTGCATTACCAATCAATAGGGATATCCAAGAGAACGATAGTGATGATGATGTTTGATCTTAATTTATGCACGAAATGTTTTATGTAGTAATGTTTGGTTTAGTTTATTATGCTGGATTGCATTTCCTTTTAAAGGAACACTATCTATGTTTATGTTTTAAATTTTTTGTGTTAGGATATTGGTTTGCTTTAGTAGACTAAATTTAATCTTTGTTGGATTGAAAAATGTTAGTTTGTCATTGAACAGATTTTATATGTAAATGTGAGTTGTGTTGTTTGTGAAAGTTTTGTGTTACTGTGATGTTTATATATGCGTAGAAAGGTTTATTTGAGTCAAATAGAGGTTGACGTAAAACAATATGGAGCAGATTTCCTAAGAAATTCAAATATGAAAAATTTGAACTCTAGCGCATGATGCGCCAACTTACAGAGCCTTCGCGCTTGATGCGCCAAATTGTTGAATGATGCACTAAAGGTTCAAACACACTATATTGCCTAGAAATTCATAAAGTTGCACAAACAAAACCCATTTTTGCTACTTGAGTCATCTTCTACCTCAAGACCTTGTTCTAGGGCATCACATTGTGGGTGAAAGAGAAGGATTTGGAGGCTAAAGACTATAGATTTCATCTTCTCTTGGTAAGATCTTCACTTTAACTTAAATTTTTTTTATTTTCACTATAGATTTTGCGAGATCCGAAAATTGGGATTTTTGATGAAAATACTTGAAGAAAACTCATGGTGAGAAGTTTCTTACCAAATAACCTTGCTTGAGGAGTTATATTTTTTATTTAGTGATTCATTTGAAATATATTTGGATTTTGGTAGAATTTTCAAATGTCTCCCTGAGTTAAGCGAGGAAGGCCAACATAGTTACAATACACAAATGGAGACTAAAAAAATGATTCAAGAACAAGCGGTTGCAAATTCGGGTGGCGAGGATGAGAGACTTATTCTTGTTCGAGGGAAAGGTTCAGTTACTTCACTGTCGTAGCAATTGTATCGATGGTCGGGGAATTCTATGCAAACCCGAGATTCACTGCGGAAGATCACATCATGGTGAGAGCTAAGCTAGTTGAGTTTTCTGCTGATATTTTTATGGGCTTAGATCATATATCATGATGAGTACGCTACATTTGTGATAACTGATTCATCACTGAAGGAAGTGATTGCATTTTTTACTGATGCAAGAAGGGAATGGAAGATTAAGAATAACAAGATGTTAACTTCCATTTTTCCATGTTGACTATTCAGTAAAAAATATGGCACCGCTTCATCTCTGCCAGACTGTTGCCAACAAATAATTTGGCTAATGTTACAAAAGACAGAGTTCTACTCAACTATTGCACTCAAAACATGAAGGCAATATATGTTGGTGCACTTATAGTTCAACATGCTCGAAGTATTGTTGGTAGTTCTATAGATGGAGGATTGGGATACCCTACCTAAATTTTCACTCTATGTGAAGAATCAAGAGTAGAATCCCCTATAAATGAAGAGAGATTGCAACCACAAAATTTTATTAGGAGACATATTATTCAGAGAGTAGAATCATTTATTGAGTCTAGAAGTGCAAGAAGGGATAGGTCCTCTGCTTCTGCTGCAGGGGCATCTACTTCTAGATCTGTATCACTTGAATGTATTATTGACCAACTGATGATTCAATAGTTGGATATAGTAAATATTCAAACTCAGTTGGGAGAGATAGGAGCAAGGAATGCTTATAATGGTGAACATCAGCAAAGGAGAGTTCAACATGATATTGAGTTTGAAAATGCCATGGTAAGACACCTTAGAGGTGAACTTAATGTGGACTTTTCTGCTTGCCCTAGTTTCACTCCTTATACTCCCATTTACAAAGAAGAAGAATAAGAAGAAGAATCAAATGACAAAGAGGAAGGAGATGAAGATTAATGTTTTATGAGTCTTTCTTAGTTGTTATGATGTCTGTTTTTTATTTATGTTTGTATTAGGATTTGCTTTCATTGGAAACTTGTTGTAGTAAAAGACTTTTTATGTTGTGTTGTGAGCTGAATCTATAACAATAATGGTAAACTTTGACTTTTTCTTCATTTTTAGAAATTTTAGTTTAGTTTCTTATAGTTTTTGTATTTATGTTTTTAATTCTTAGCGAATTCTCCAAAATATATTATGTTTATTTAATGCTGTAAACACTGTATATAGTTTTACAGTTAGTATCTGCAGTATACCAGAGCCCTGTTTCATAGTCAGAAATCCTTTACATGTTAGTTTTTATTTTTAATGCAATTATTGTTTTCTTTCACCTACTAAATTTTATATTAAAAATAATTTTAAAATCACTTAAAAACTTAAGTTTAGGGGAAAGAAAAATTTATTTTGAAAAGGAGTAAACTAAATTTTATTTGTCCTTAAGTAACCATATTTTTTTAAAATTAATTTAACATGGCCTGGGATATTAAGATTTAACTTTAAATGACTATACTAGTGTTTATAAGTATTATGGTAAATTTAGGTAAATTTTTTTTAATAATGAAGGTCAATTCGAAAGTTGATGATATTTTGTATGATAGGATAAGACTATGTCTTTCTATCTAAATTACAGGAAAATGTATTTTTGAAGTGTTAAGAATTTTTAGAGTTTCATGTAAGAAGAAAAGAATGAGACTTTATGAAAAATTATAAACTAATATGAATTTAAAAAGTAAGGAAAGATGTAGAGTTTTGACTTTAAGAAGAGGATAGTGAAGTTCAAAATTATTAAAGGCTATCAAGATAAAGTAATCCTCACTTGAAAAAGGAAAAAAAAAAGTAAGTAAGAGGAAAAGGATTGAAAAAGATCCTAAAAGAAAAAAAGAAGAAAAGAAAAGAAAAGAAAAATAACTCAGGAGAAGCTTGAGGAGATGCCTAATAAAAAATTTTCTTCATTTGAATCAACTTAAGGAAGGAGCTTTATTACATTTTCTAAACTTATATTGGATTATTAGTTGCATTCCTAGCAAAGTTTTTTATGAAGTTCTTTTGCATATGAATGTTCTAATTGTCATTAATATGACAAATTGCAATTCTTATTGAAATGAGTAGAGATTCATAAATCATAAATTTGATTACTAAATATTCTTAAACTTAGAGTTTGAATCTAAGTTATTAAAGGGTTTTTCTTAAATTTTGTTATTTTATTATTTAAACTAAAGTATAAAAGCTATAAGTTAATCTCTATCCTAGTTCATATGCTTCTATATTATAAATGTGTCACTTGAGGACAAGTAACATTTAAGTTTGGAGAATTTTGATACACTAAAATAATATACTATTTTAAGTACCTATTTTATGCTTATTTTTTGTGATATTGCACTTTAAAGAAGGGTTTTTTTGTGCTTTTTTTGAAAGTATATCATTTTTAGGCATATGGAGCTAAAGTGACAAAAAAGACAAAATTTGGAGCAAAAAGAGCCAACCTTAGATTCTAGCGCATCATGCACCAAAATCCAGAGAGCTGACCATGATGCACCAGGGACGACGTTTTCAAAGTAAGGCAGTTTGAGATGAATTTTGTGCAAATTTAAAAAGGATACTTGTTCTACACACCTCTTGGAGTAATTCAATGCATCTAGACACTTTGGGTGGTTCTTATATGAAGCGATATGACTCTTGGATCAAATGACACATCATTTGAATTTAAAAAAGTTCACCTTTATGGGGAAATCTTTCAAGTGGAGGGAGCCCAAATTATAGGAGAAGACTTCATAGAGAAGAAATGGGGGCTTTTATGTGTGATGAGAGGGAGAGAGAGAAAGTGACGTGAGAGTTAGAGAGAGAAGAGGAGATTTTCTTCTAGGGTTGTAAGAGGAGAGGGAAGGTGAGAGATTTCTTCTTCATTACATTTCTAAGAGAGAATTGGGAGTGATTGTAAAGAAAGAAAGGCTTGGAGGGAACTTCTAGGAGTTTGGTTCGGAAGGATTGTGAGATAAGTTGTATTTTTATTTCTTTTTTTTTGTAAACTTGTGTATATATATGAAATTCACGTTTTATTGTATCATTCTCATGAATTATGAGTAGTCTTCTTTATCCTTCTCCCAACTTTGAAGATATGGTTTTGTGAAGAATAGATTATGTTTTCTATGATTTTAAATGTTAATAATTTGTGATGATTTGAACTCTGATCTTCATTTACTTTTTGATCTGGCTAATTGAAATGTTAAAACTTGTTGAGAGACATGTTATTAAATGAGATATGATTTCTACAATGTAGGGAGAATCACATTGGACTTCTTGGGGGAGTATGTCGTCCATGGGAGTTGGTACAATAGTGAAATATACTTTGTTGGATATAGAGTTAGATATTTTAAGGTGACAAATTAAAACCCCCAATTTGGTTCAGTTGATGGGAAACTAATACGAGGCTGTTATCGCTCAATGGGGGAGTAGTGGGAGCTCTGGAGTAGCAGCCGGTATCCTCCCAGCGTAACCACAAAAATAGGGACCAAACTCTGGATTAATCAATGCTCTTTGTAGCACTCGGAAGAGGGTAAAGAATAACACTGCTCCTATTTCGTACAAAACATTTTTTATAAATTTTTAAATGATTTCAATTTCTTCACAAACCATATACTCATTGCAAAAGGGAATGATGTTCTCTTAAATTTGAACTTTCCATCACAACAAAAACTTTGTTTAATTTCACAATTTTACTTTTGAAAGTTTAGTATTTAGTTTAGTTTAATTTCCGTAATCTTACATCTGCCTTTTAATTAGCATTCACCTTAGTAGACAATTTTCAAATTTCACAATTTACTTTTATAATTTTTTTTTAATTATAAAATAATTTTCATAATTTACTTTATGTTTTTCCAACTTTTTTATGGGATCGATATCTAGGAATCCATTAGAGACCTTTATTATTTGAATGATACATATAATTTCGTTGATATTTAGGAGAAATTTAGCAGTTTGAAAGGAGTTTTAAAAGTTAAATTATATCTATAAAAATATTTTTGTTAGGATCATATTGCATATGTAATCTAAGTCTGCCTGCATCTAGTTTTTAGCGACGTTAAGTGGTGTCATCTTCATAAATTTTTGTTTATATAAAGCTCCGTGTCTGCCAGTATCCTCCCAAGCTAATCACAAAACTAGGGACCAAACTCTGGATTATTCAATATTCTTTATATTACTTGGAAGAGAGTATAGAATAGGGTTGCTCCTATTTGGCACAAAAAACTTTATATATATATATATATATATATATATATATATATATATATATATATATATATATATATATATGTATATATATATATATATATAGGGAAGCTAGATTTCTTAAATTTAAATATTTCATCAATACATGAACTGGGTATTGTTTTCATAATTTTACTTTTGAAAGTTAGTACTTAGTTAGTTTACTTTGTTTTTCAACAGTATTTTATATAACATTCTACTTAGTAGTTAATATTNATAGGGTTGCTCCTATTTGGCACAAAAAACTTTATATATATATATATATATATATATATATATATATATATTCAAATGATTTCAATTTCTTCATAGTTCATGTACTCATTGTAATAGGGAAGCTAGATTTCTTAAATTTAAATTTTCCATCAAAACAAAAACTGTGTTTAGTTTTCATAATTTTACTTTTGAAAGTTAGTACTTAGTTAGTTTACTTTGTTTTTCAACAGTATTTTATATAACATTCTACTTAGTAGTTAATATTCAAACTTCTCACTTTACTTTTATTATTTTATTTTTAAATTATATAACAATTTCAAAAACTTACTTAAAGGATTTTCCAACTTCTCTGTGGGATCGATATCTAGGACTCCATTAGGCCCTTTATTACTTGAGCGATACATATACTAACATTGATTTTAAAAGGGATTTGACAGTTTTAAAAGAGTTTTAAAAGATAAACTATTTTCATAAAATGTAGTATATTAAAAATTTGTTATATATATGTCTTGCGTGATTTTGTAATATTGAAAAATATTTGCAAAATTTACACACTAAATCTACCCGCCATCACTTATATTGTACAACATGATTCTGCAAAAGCTGATAGATAGTGTGAGTATTTACATCATTCTTGATGAATGACCTCAATGTCTGATAGATTTATATTCATTAAGGCGAACAAATGTTTTGCTGAAGTAGATCCACTTCTCTTCTTGCCTTGATTTGTTGTCCGAAGTTATCCACCACTTGCTCCAAGCTCCTTATTGTCGATCGCCAAATTAGGAAAGTATATTTTTTAATTTAATTTATATATTATAATTTTGGAAAGTAATAGTTTAATTTTGAAAATACAAGACCAAACCAATCTCATATAAAAATCAGTTTAAATAAAGGAGCACACCATCATAAGCAATGCATCTATCCCGAGGAATAGACACATTACTTGCTAATGAGACTCAATTAAATAAAATAAAGAATATATGACATATGTTTCAGTTTGTAAAACCATTTATGTTGATGGACAAATTTTCTTTATCTAATATAAAAGATTACGTAGGGTTTATATTAAGCGGGTTCTAAAGTTTCCTATAAGGGCAAGTCCCCTATAGTTAATTATATCTTAAATGGCCAAGATAACCTAAGAAAACTCTTTATTTAGATCAGAAAATATTGTCATCAAGAATTTCAAAGTTTAAGATTTTTAAGGTTGGAAAAAATAGTATCAAATGGGAAAAGATCAAGTTTGAAACATTTATTATGGAATCCAAAGGGAGAAAACACCGGGATGCCACGGATCCCGAGGAAAACCAAAATGACTTCCCAAGCTATCATATGGTTATAGGCTTCAATTTTTAAGAGATATTATTAAATGCTTCATCATGTCAATTTTATTAATTAGGGCTTAGATTTGCATGATGTAATAATACAATGAGCCAAGAAGATAGGAGGATTTATGTCGTAACAAAGGACAATCTCGAAGCCTAAGACAAGTTAGGGCTTAAATTGCACAACTTGATTGTGAGAGTCTTAAGGATAAAGTGAGAATTTATGTTGCACTAGAAAAATAACCTCAAAATCCTATGGCTTGTTATTAAATTCTAAGGAAAGATTTTTTGTTGTAAATCCACTTTTTCTCTCAAAGCTGTTCTTTTGTACATCATTATCGTGCTGCCCAAAGACTTAGCTCCAAGCTCTTCGTCAATGTGATGGCACCAGGTTTAAGGCTCAAAATGTTTTATCATGTATGTTTCAATGCTTTGGTTTTATTATTATTTAAGCATTATTGGGGAAATTAAAGTTGATTAGAGTGACATCAGTTAGGATCCCACGATTCCCTCGCTCCCGTACCATAATTTTCTTTTGAATTTACTTAGTCTAAAAAAGTTGTTAAGCTCTTTTAAACTAGGGAGATCTCTTTGGCAACAGTGGGTTACCTCCTCTGAGGGACTCCCATAAATTCAAAAGGATGTAATATTATTTTTTAGTTTTGTTATCTTTTTTTGAAATGTGTTTTTTTAGATTTGAAAAAACATGTTTTTGTAATTTTCAGTTTTGATATAATTTTGTTGGTAAAATAAATAAATGCAAGTAAGAAAAATATTGTAAAGTAAATGAATAAAATTGCATTGCATAAAAATATAATTTGCGTTGTTAGCAAAATAAAGCATAATATATTTGCAAGAAATTTTAATAAATTGCACAAAAGTAAACGGAAACATCTGGTATGGAAAAAATTGGAAACACTAGTACTAACAAAGGATATTCAAGTAAAAGAAAACTCATAGTCACATATAGATGATCAGGACTAAGTGTAAGACATTAATAAAGGTGGGGGCTTATAGTTGGACTGTGCACTTCCCAAACTTAAATGAGAGCTACCAACCTGATAATATACGGATGACAATCCTAACCTCGATCTAAGTGATTAACCGTGAACCTTTATTAGTTTTTGTTTTCGAATTTAGTTTTCATGCATATAAAATTTACTTTATCATGCAAAAGTGTTTTTTATTTAAATCGTGTTGCAGAGTGATGTAGTCCACAGGTTAATTACTTTGATCGAGCTAGGTCTTCAAACAACCTAAGAGTTTCAGAGGCAATCATCTTCTGAAAAGTTGTCAAATAGTATCATCGGTCCTTCTCCTCAAATTTTATTAAAGGTCCTTATAATAGGAGATATTATTCTAAAATCCCACATTGTATCCCTTATTTGACCACATATTAGCATTATCATCATTGACCTAGCCACCAAGACCTCAGACTTACACAAACATGATGATCAATATGTGGCAAAAACAAGTATCCTCAGTTGCTCACAAGGATTTACACACCTTAGAGAAGACTCGAAACCTTGAGCATTGCGTTAAATAATATACGATAAGTTGTGTAGATCATTTCTATTGATTTAGGAGAATTATCGGGTCCTGAGACATAACTTAGTGGGTCCCTATAAAGTTTTAATGGATTATTTTCATGAACAAAGTATAATAAGCTCAGTTGTCTTTCAAAATATCCAAATGATCATAAAAGTGTTCATGGAACAATCCCTTGCAACTTTTAGAACCCTTTGAAAAGTTTAAAGTTCATTTGAACTTATTATGTTATTCAATTAATCTTCTAAAGTTAAATTCAATAAGTTAATACTCCCTATGCTCAATGAACCTTGATATTTTAATTATCCCAAGAACGGGGTACACGGACATTCACTCAATGTTTTAAGAGTTATATAAGTGGACGAACTTAAGGCAAGCTCAAATCATTAAAGATCTTGTACTCAAAATTAAAGTTAGGTTCTTTAGTTTTTAATGGTTTTAGTTAATTAATAAAGTTTCGCTTTTCTAATCCTCATTAGCTCACTACCATGCACTTATGTTCAATCTTCAGGGTAAATTTATAACAATTAAAATGTTGAATTAGAGGTACTTAATTCTTATTAAAAGATCGTGTTTATCATCAAATCAATAATTAGGGACTTCAAATGAAAATTTTATTTTCTTCCTAGCTTAAGCCCGCTACCTTGGAATCATCCAGTTAGGTTAACCTCCAAGTCACAATGATTTAAGAAAGTTACAAATTTTCCCTTATTATGAAGAGGTGACAAGTTGGTTTCTATCTCTTAACCCATCTTGTTTCAAACATCCAAAAGTGTTTATTATGATCAAAATTACCCATTTACCTTTTGACTTAACATAAAATTTAATTAAGGCCTCATGATCCAACATTATTATTTTGCCACTAGGGCTCTCCACTTCATAACTCATTAAATTGAACTCAAATGACCCTAATATTTTTAAGTTATCCAACTCATGGGTTAATTAAAATATGAGAGGAGAAATTATGATTTTTTGATTTTATGTAATTTTTAAAAGTAATTTTAGCTCAAAAATAAGAATTTTCAATGTTAATTTATTTATATAATCAAAGTAAAGTTTATGTTCATAAAAAAATTATTGGAGTATCAACTAGGTTGAAGGAGCACTTAGACCAAATTTCATTTTTTTTTTAACTTTATTTTAATTATTGATTGATTTTGGTGATTGTTTAAATAAGAAATATAATTTAAATTCAAAAATTTCTTTTTATATTTTAATTAAATCTCTCTAAGTACAGAGAACTTAGAGGATCAAAATTTTCTTTTTTTATTTTATTTTATTTTTTATAATTATTTTAATAAAAATAAGGAAAATATATTCTTAGCATTTAAAAAATACATAACTATATTAAAAAAATTAAAAAAAATATTTTAAAGGGCCCCAAGGGATCAAGGAACATTTCGGTGAACTTTTATATTCTTTATAATTTTTCTTATTATTTTTAAATTTAAAAATAGCCCAAGAGTGGACTATTTATTTTAATAACAATTTTATTTTTTCTAGATGCCCTTGATCACAAGGAACACTTAACAACTTTTCATAATTTTCATAATTATATTTTACTTAATATAATTTTTTTAAAGCAAAAAACTCATTTTAGTTAAAAAAAAAGAATTTAGTGTTAAAATAATTTCAAATAGGTGTGAAATATTTACATAAAGTTAAAATAATCATTATTTATAGTGTAGATTCATTTTAACAATTTTTTGAATTATACTACATTTATTTAAAATTTTATGAGTCTTAATGACTTGTTATGGTAATGAACATAACTTTTCAAACTCCTTTTAAATTTTCCCTAGAGTTCTCTGACCAAAGGAAACCTACCAAAATAAGTGTCATATTTTTTTGATTATTATTTTAATTTGTATAATTATTTTAAATAAAAATAGGTGGTCAACACTATTTTGGTTGTGGAGTTGCCCGTTGGAAGCCGTCAGTCACTGGAATTGAAATCCCATCGCTTGCTTTGGAAAGACATTTAAT
>NEWO01000986.1:46482-56783 GCA_003013225.1 Phalaenopsis aphrodite
TACAAATGGTCTATTTTTTATTTACTTTTGATGACCAAATCTTCTATGAAGCATTCCACTTGGTTGTGAATGAGATCATAAAAAATCTTCATTAGAGTTTGTTAGCATGTTGGTCTGGCGTTCTTCAATCTAAACAGCATCACTAGTAGAAAATTCCAATCAGCGTTCTGAATGCTAACAGTGCTGCATCCTCGGGAGCTATCTTAATTTGGTTGTTCCCAGACGATCCATCTGAGAAGGAGAAAATTAATGAGTCGAAGCTATATCCGCCATCATTTCTGGTATTGGCAATGGAAATTTGTCCTTTGAACATGCTTTGTTCAAATCCATGAAGTCAACATATACACAAATTTGTCCATTTTTCTTCTTGACTGGCATAACCATGTGGGGTATTGCTCTTCTCTTACAAAGTTAGCGTCTATTAACTTTCTCACCTTGGCAATGACTTGCTACTCTATTTCGAGGCGCATTCTTCTTGGAGCTTATTTTCCTGGGGTCATATCTTTGTCCACCCCAAGTTTATGAACTGCAACCTCTGCTGACAGTCTTGGCATTTCAACATAACTTCATGCAAAGTAATCTTTAAATTTTGTTAACAGTTTGATCAACTCTTAAGATTCTTCATTGGTGATTAGAAAACTTATAAATGTAGCTTCCATCCCGAGGTTGACTTCCTTCAATTCATCAATAATTGATTTGATTTTATTGACCTCACTTTTGGTTGAGGTTTAGTTTTTCCTCCTTAGTTGCCTACGGTTTACCCAAAGGACTTTCCTGTTGACTATTCCTAGAAAACTAGAAGAGTAACCCTCACCATTAGAAATTCTACCCTCTTCTATACTCAACATGAAGCTCTACATATTGGTCCTAACCTCTAGCACTTATTAGGTAAAGTCATTATGTGGAAGCTCAAGATGAGTTACATAGGACTGCTTGCCCTTAGGGTTGACTCTGGGTGTTGGTCTAGGGCTAAGGCACTCACTTTCACTCACTTGCACTCACTCTCACTCACAATTACTCACAACCCTAAACCCAAATTTTTTCGAACTTTGGTCCCTTGATCCTTTGGGAGACTCATGTAGATGGTCCCCTAAACCTACTAGCCCCAGGCTAGGGTTTAGATAAGATCAGTGCATGGAGGACCCAAACGGGGTTCCCATTTGTCCATATAGCTCATTTATGATGGTTAGCTCCCCAATTCTATCGAAAATACCCAACTTGGTCTTTTGCCACTAAACTCCCCTAAATTACCTAAATACCCTTGGGACCCTATCTTTGGCCAAAATTCTCATATTCACCCAAAAAATGCCCAAATTTGTTCAAAAACCATTTCAAACCTTTTGAAGATACCCAAATTACCCAAAACTACCCAAAAATTCCTAATTTATCAAAATACCCCAAAATTACAAAAAATTCCCTTGGCACCCCAAACTCTCCCAGAACTTCCAAAATCACTCCAAATGTCTTCAAAACCAATTTGGACCCTTCAATTTGACCAATTTGATCATTTTAACCAAAACCCCCAAATTGCCTTTAAAGTCCTAATTTCCCCAAATCTACCTCTTCCATCAATTTGGTCCCAATTTACCCCCAATTTAAGTCCTAAACTCAAATTCACCTTCCATATGATCAATTTAAACCAAATTCAAGCTCAATTGGCCCATGCTTTGAGCCCAGTTTTGGTCTAGGTCAAACCCCACAATTTTGGCTACATCACCTAATCCCACCAAATTGAACCTCATGGCCTACTCCATTGGTTTGAATTTGAATCCTAAACTCTTCATAACAATTGTATACATAAAAAGTGACTTTCAATTGGCCTTGGTGAGGCCTAAATTTCAATTAATTTCAACCCAAATCCAAAAAACTCCCAAATTTGCCCCAAATTGGCTATGTCTCCAAACTTCACCAAATTGATTGCCCTTACGCCAAAACTGGCGCCGAATTTATGTTTAAAGCTCTTCATGACATTTCTATTGACCGTTTTCAATAATCAATTTGGACTTTGCCCAAGCCTAGCCCATTCTAGACTCAAGTCTAGCCCAACATGCCAAAAGTGACCAAATTTTCAAAATCCTTTAAATTGAACCCACAATTTAAATTAAAATCATTTCAATCCTTCACCAAAACTCTTCATTACAATTATCAACACAATTTTGATCAATCATTTGGGCTCAAAGTCCTGGCTAGCCTAACTCAAACCAGTTTAAGCCAAATCGACCCACTTGGACCCATGCTCTAAAATTGGCCTAGCCACCATAAAGCCACTAACTTTATGACTCCACAACCACCAAAATCCCCATAGGGACCAGACTAAACAATGAAAAATCCACCAAAGCATGCTATGGACCAATGGATCCCAAAATTAATGGATTTTAAACCATTTTTTGACCCAACTTGCAAAATCTCCTCCATCATTGCTTACCCTTGAGGGTAAATTATATTTAAGCCTCCCTTTCGCTCATCTGACTTCTAGGCGACCTCCCCTAGCCTTGCCGGCCAGCGTAGTGGCTGGAAAACACCAAAACTGTGAGCCACCCCAAAAAATTTAAACCTAATTCAAACCTAGAGGACACCTCAACCCATTTGAAATTTAGAGCTTCTCTGCCCTCCAACTAAGAATCATTTTGCACCCCTCAATTGGCTATGACAGCCACCCTAAGCCAATTTTAGTTAAACCTCACTCCAAAAACAAGTTTTTATAATTTTTTGAGTTATATTTTGATTTTTAAAAATCATTTACGAGCCAAAAAAGTTATTTATCTTTAAAAATCAACTTAAGTTACCAAATGAACTCAAAATGCTTTGGACTTCTTATGGCGAGTTCTCTAGATCCTAAATAATAGTGGAAATAAAAAATCAAGTCATTTTGTTGTTTGTATTTTTTCACAGTTATTTATCTTAGAGATTTAGGGTTTGTAAAGATTAGGCGTATTTTGAATGACTTGGCTAATAAGAAATTTTCCTAAAGGCTCTCTGGTCATCATAAACATCTCAAAATTTTCTTAGATTTTTCTAGGTAACATGCTAATTTCCATCATTATTTTAAGCAAATAATGAACATAAACTTAAAAAATATGATTCTTTGTCTAGGAACCTCCTCTGACTTTAGAAAAATCAGGGAATGTTTCCTAAGATAGAGGAAACAACATGCTAAAATTTCAAGCTATAGTGTGATTACTACATGCATGGAGAATCAAAACATCCAAATTAGTATTTAATAAATTAAAAATAAAATATGCATCAAATGGACTCCAAATGTTTTCCACTTAGTTCTCCTTTGTTCACTAAGCAAGAGGGAATTTTTATTTTATTTTTATGATTTTTCTACACCATGATATGGATTTTTGAAGTTAGGGTTATTTAAATAAATTGGAAAAATGCCTATTTAACTATTTAAACAGCGCAGCGCCATGTAGATATTAGGCAGCTCCGAACTCCACGCGGCACGCTCCCATTTGTCACTGCCATCCACATAAGCAGCCACGCATCCCACTTTTTGTGTAAGGAAGCATTGTCCAGCTTAATCTCGACCGTCCATCCGATACACGTGCAATCGGACGACGCTCAGCCATCGTCCCCGATAGCCTAGCCCGAGAACCGTCCATCTTCTAGCCTTAAGATCTCTCTCACTTCTTAACCAAATTGGATGAATTTTTCTTTAAAATGCTTCTCTAGACTAGATGATCACATCCATAAGGTGATCAAGCGATCAGATTAACTCTAAGAAAATGGAGAATCAAATGAGGCTCGGGAGGGGGAGAGAGTTTATACCTTTGCTCTGAGAAGTGAAGCTTCAATCAGAGAGTCTTAACACGTTTGTTGTGATCTAAAGAGGTTAGGGATTGAGTCTCTGGTCTATTTGTAAGAACTATGTATGACTTCGATCACAGTCGGATTTAGGTGTTGGTCTACAGCTTTGATAGAGGCTCTATGAGAGGGGAATTGATGTGGCTTAAGCTTCTTTCACTGTTGTGAAGGTGTGGGTGAAGTTAATTTGAGTTTGGTGGACTATGGAGGTGTATTGGGCTTTGTCCTAGTTTCGAGCAAGATTTCGAGCTCAAAATTGAACTCCAGCTGTGGAAATTGGTGAGGGAAAATAGTTGGAATGCACTGGGGGATCTTAGGGAAGCTCTGTGGTCAGTTTGGAGAGGTCTCTTTAAGAAATTTTCAGCACCACCTCCCATGGCCGTGGGAGTTTCTTTTTATAAAAATGGCTAAGGGGAGGCTGTCATGGCCAATTAGGGGGTGCATTGTGCTGCTTAGGTAGAGGGCCGAGGAGCTATAAAATTTAATTTGGCTGAGCTGGCCTCTATGTTTGATTTGGGTGAAGTGACATGGGGGTGGCTATTGGTTTTGAGCTTCTTCGATGACTAGGCTGGCCGGCCAGGATAGGGGGAGGTGGCTAGGTGCTTGGGGCATCCAGGGGAATCTATCAAAGCAATATAATGCAATGGGGTTTAGTTTTGGTAAGGGTTTCTTAAGCATGTGTATTTTTGGAAAAAAGATCCCTTAATTTTGGGGAATTTTGGTCCATGGCTCATCTACCTTAGGTTAGATGGGCTTTGGCTCAGTCTTTGGGTCTAACCAATGGCTGAGGTGGAGTTAATTTGATGACTTTGGGGTAGTTAGGCCATCTTTAATGCATGGGTTCTATGTGGGTCCAAGTAATCAAAGCTTGGGTTTGGGCTAGGTTAGCCATGTCAATTGACCCAATTTATTGATCAACATTGTGTAGATGATTGTTATGAATATTTTTGGTGAAGGGTTGAAGAAATTTTGAGTTCAACTGGTAGGTCCATTTGAGGGATTTTTGAAATTTGGCCAATTTGGGCATGTTGGATTAGACATGGGTCTAGGTTGAGCTAGATTTTAGTTAAGTCCAAATTGAATGGTCCAAATGATCAAGGGAGATGTTGTGAAGATTTATTATGAAGGGATAGAGTGGAAATTTTAGGGTTATGGCCCTCAATTTGGTCAGATTTTGAGACATGGTTAATTTGGGGTAAATTTGGGGCTTTTTGGACTTAGGTTGAAATCAAATGAAATTGAGGCCTCACCAAGGCCAATTTAAGGTAAAGTTTGATGTATGGGGATGCTATGAAGGTTTTTCTAACATAAATTGTGGCAAATGGAGTAGGCCATGGGTTCAATTTTGTGGAACCAAGTCATAGGTCCAAAATTAGGATTTTTGTTTAGCTCAAAATTGGGTTCAAATCATGGACCAAGTTAGCTTGGATTTGGTTTATATTGGTTACAAAAAGGGTGAGTTTGAGTTTAGAATTGAAATTGGGGTAAATTGAGACCAATTTGATAGACATTTGAGGTAATTGGGGGAAAATATGGGCCTTTAAAGGGCAATTTGGGGGTTTTGGTCAAAGATGGTCAAATAGGCCCAATTAGGTCATCTAATAGTTGATAAAAATGTAATTAGGAATATTTTGGGGGTTTTGGGAATTTTTGGGATTTTTTTTGGAATTTTTGAAATTTTGGGGAAAGGAGGGATATTTTGGTAATTTGGCCAATTTTGGTGATTTTGGGTAGTTTGGGTGTTTCAAGGTGTTTGAAATGATTTTTAACCAAGTTGGAAATTTTGGGTAGATTTAAAAATTTTTGCCAAATTTGGGGTTCCAAATGTATCTAGGTAATTTGGGAGAATTTAGGGGAAAAAGGCTAGGTTGGGTGTCTTGGTAGAGTTGGAGTGCCAACCACCATCTATAAGCCATGGACCAATGGAAGCCCCATTTTAGGTCCTATATGTAGTCATCTTAGCCAAACCCTAGCCTAGGGCTAATGGGTTTAGGGGACCACATACAGGAGTCTCCCAAAAGTATCAAGGAACCATAGCCTAGAAATTCTGGGTTTAGGGTAGGGAGTGACTGAGAGTGTACGTGATTGCAAGTGAGTGCCTTAGCCCTAGAGCAACACCCAATGTCAACCCTAAGGTCCAATAGTCCTAAGGGTAACTCATCTTGAGTTCCCCCATAATGACTCCACCTACTAAGTGCAAGAGGTTAGGTCCAATATTTGGAACTTCAAGTTGAGTAGGGAAGAGTTTGATTTTCTAATGGTGAGGGTTCCTTGACTAGTATTCTAAAAATAGTCAATACGAAAGTACTATGGCTAGACCTTAGGCTGTTAAAAAATAAAAACTAAACCTCAACCAAAAGTGAGGTCAACAGATGTCTATATAGGATGATCGGGAATCCCTCAAAGGAGGTAACCTATGGTTGCTAACGAGGCTTCCCACGGTCAAAAAGAAATTAGAGAATTCATTAAGTTGAGTTTAGTAAATTCATTAAGACTAAGTGATTCCAATAATAAATAGTTGTACCAGAATGAGGGAACCATAAAATCTTAACCGTTGTCACTCTAATGAAATTTAATTTACCCATAACATTTAAAAAACTACAACCATATGGCCATCTGGTTCGACATCATAACTTGACACACTAAAAAACTTAAACTCGTCACGACGAGGAGCTTGAAGCTAGCATGGTGGGCAGCACAACCATCTTCAATTGCAAAACATGTCTTCCTCGGCTAAACCATTTTCTTCCTTAGAATTAAACAACAAGTCATAGGATTTTGAGGTTATTTGCTTATGCAACATAAATCCTCACTTTATCTTTAGGCCTTTGTACAGATCTGATGTACAATATAAGCCCTAACTTGTCTTAGGATTCTGAGGTTGTCCTCTATCACGACCTAAATTCTCACATCTTCCAAGCTATTTATGCGATCGTTCCACACGAATGTAAGCCCTAACTAATAAGATTAACATGATGAAACACACAAATAAATTTCTCCTATAAAATGAAGCCAAATAATAGGATAAACAGAGAAGTCACTGAGATTCTCCTCCGGATTTGTGACATCCCCTATTTCTTCCTCCTTTGGACTCTACAACAAAATGCTCCAAATTAGAGTCATTCCCATTTCACATCTCTTTGTCCAATTTATTTGAAAAGTCATATCCTTTTGACATCTTTGGAGATAATATTTCCTGATTTTTATAGGAGTTTTCTTAGGTGACTTCGGTTATCTAAAATATAATTTACAGTTGGAGCTTGCCCTTATAGGAAGCTTGTTCAAACACAACTTAATATAAACCCTATTTAATTCTTCATATTGAATAGGGAAAATTATTGGCAAATAAATGGTTTTGCAGACCAAATGAGTGTTGTATATTTCTTATTTTATTTGATCGAGCCTCATCCTTAAGCCTTGTGTTTATCCTTCAGGAAAGACACAGGGTTTGAGGTACAACACTGTTGACTTCATTTTTTAGGTTTTCTTTTCCTTCCCTTAGATACCCTAGGATCTAGCCTTAGGATTTCTCTATTTTGACTCTCTTAGAGGACTAGACCGGGGTCCACAATACTTAGAAATTCAAGCCATTTCTTTGCTCTTTGAAGTTTCATATGGAAAATTTTTTATTCTTGATGTCTAGTCGAGTTGATTAAAACTGAAATATTGAAACTGTTGTTGAGTTCCTATAGTAATTTTAAGGACATAAGTGGACCACATGATGTGCGTGTGACGTTTGAATTTCTACCGCGGACAATTTATTTGACTTTGGTTGTCGCTTATGTGAGGACCGGTCAACGATATACTCTTTAAACGGCTTTGATTGGGTCAAAATAATTTCATTTGATGTGCCACTTGTGAATTGAAGATAATTTGGTGCGATCATCGATGAATTTTTCTGGATGACAAAATAGACTGCGTCGTCGCGTCCGGAACGTCAATTTTAGCTTGGTAGGACACCCATTTTGTTGGGGCACCGCACACGAATCAATTGCACAAAATTTGATATTTTCTTTTAATAAAAAATATATATAATAAAAATATTTTTAAATAAAAAGGTTTTTTAAAATCATAAATCTAAACTCCCTCACACAGGTTCCTCCCTCCTCTAGGAACCGTTCTTGCCCTAGCCAAACCCTTTCTCCCCTCTCTTATCTTGACTGAATCTTGACATCTGCTTCCAGTTCCTCGGTTATCTCTTTCTTCGCCGAACTTAACCGACTTTCGCCACCGGTCATTTTGCTGGTCACTTTCTTGTTGTGGATTTTCCCGCGCAATGATTTTAATAGCCCTCTCGTTCTAGAGATTGGGGAGTTTTTCTTGTCGTGAGCCCTTGCCCTCTCGATGGATATAAATAACTCTTTGGGGGAAGCATTGAAGGTTTTTTTTTCTAGAGAGTTTGGGGAGACAAAGTGTGAGAGCTCATTCTTTGTTGGGAGTTTCTATCTCGTGGTCTTTCTTACTCTTCTCATTCTTGAGATAGAAAGAATATGAGGTTAGATTAAATTTATATCTAGAATCTGATTATGGAAATTATTTAAATAGATAGAGATTTCAACCTTTTCTTCTATCAATTATACTTGATGATTTGGAGTAGTTACCCTCTTTAATACGATGGAGTTTTTTTCAAATTAGCTTGGAATTTTCAGTTGGTTTCTGGATTAACAGCCCATGCGATATCCTCTTTTGGATTGTAGGATTGATATTTCAATTGAAATAATATGTTAGTTTGATTATTTATTTGATGAAGAAATAAGGTTCTCTTACGAATAACTCTTCTACGACAGTCTTTGCTTATTCATGTTGAATGGTAATTCAGTAGGTTTGCCTCAGATTGAGATTATCACTACATTTGGGATTTGTTTTTGTAGCTTAGTTCTTTTGCTCATCTTGCTACCCTATTTGAATGCATGCTTGGTGTTTGTTCTAATACTTTGAGGAGTGGGTTTTAGTGGCTTGGTTTTGCTTCTAGTTTCCTTATTTGAGAACATCTATTTGATTTTTTTTGTTAGCTTGCAGCTCTCCTTGATGTCTGATTTCTTTTTGGAAACTTATAGATTGTTTAGCCTTTGTGCTGTGGTTTCTTTTTGCTGGAAAGATAATTTGAGATTTACAACAAATTTTAACACTACAACAGACCTTTATTGTAATGTAAATGAAGTGCAAGTAAAAACCATCACAATTATAATTAAAACTTCTTCAAGCATGCATCCAAAAATCGAAAGCATGAATCCTACTCATTGTAAAAGAAAAGAAAAAGGAAAATAATGGCATAATTCACTCATGCCACTATTTCCCAAGAAGAAGAAAGAGTAAGAGAAACACATCACAAAGCATGAAGAAAACATAACGAAAAACATCATTCATCAAAGCAAATCCACTAGATAAGTGTTTACAAAATTAAAAGATAATGAAGAACATAATACTTAGATTTTTCCCCTTGAAAGAAAGATTAAAATCTCTCCCACAAAGGCTCCCGCTGATCCATGCAATGCTAGAATATTCCCTTACAAATTCTCTCAAAATCCCCTCACCAATCTCTCCAAAAAGGTAGAAATCTACATTTCTACTTCTATTCTAAGATCACTAAACATTCTCCACATTTTCTCATTCACACACACCCTAACACTCACACACACCCTAACACACACACACACACATGCCCAATAAAGGTGCCAAGCTCTCTTTTTTAAAGATACACAAATTCCCTCTATTTTTCCAAGAGACAAATCTATTCATCCAAAAGACATGTCTCTTCATTCAAGAGCCTTATCTATGTGTCTAGATTTATTGAATTGCTTTATGGGGAGTTTTAATCACTTGGGAGCCTTCTACAACATCAAAAACTGCCAAAAATTGATCCATGGCCATCCCAGGCGCTGTCGGAGCAGTTTTCTCATCATTTTCTGCTCTTCAGCTCTGTCAGCGTCGGATCTCGCGCTGTTGGTGCCCACCTTGCATGGCTCCACCATTTTGCTTTGTTTGTCTCCATTTTAGCTCTGTTACGCCCCGTTTCAGTTGTGTTACGTTTCTAACAAATAGACCTATAAAATAAACATAAAAAACCTTTATTTAAAGTTTATTTTCATTCAAAAAAGCATGATAAGTGTAAATGAGATTAAGCATAGAAATTCATATCAAAATGTGCGAGGACAATATTTTCTTTCTTGCATGTTTTTTCTCTACACCGGCGCCTGGGTGTAGTGTTAAATATGCTAGGGTTCCCACATTACGGACGAATGCGGGTAAAGAAGTTAGTCTATGAAACTAATGAAACTAATATTAGGATAGGATCTTAGAATATAGGCACTCTCAATGGTAAATTAATGGAATTAGTTGATATTATGATTCATAGGAAAATTAATATCTTATGTATTCAAGAAACTAAGTGGGTTGGAGAAAAGGCTAAGGAGATTGATAATTTTAGGTTTGAAACTTTGGTATTCTGGTAAGAGTCGCACTAGAAATGGTGTAGGTGTAATTATAGATGA
>NEWO01000986.1:71853-82899 GCA_003013225.1 Phalaenopsis aphrodite
TATATATATATATATATATATATATATATATATATATATATATATATATATATATATATATATATATATATATATATAAAGGAAGGAGCATTATTCGGCTCCCTACATGTTGATCATTTAAAGTAGTACAAAAGTTCCAAAGGAGGGGTCCCCAAACAAAAGGAAGGAGTCCAATCCTCAAAATTGCTTACAAGAGAATAAAACAGCTAAACAGATGAAAAATAGGGGAAGCTCCAGGACACTAAAACTCTTTTAGTTGACTTGGCTTGAATCTTAGGTGAGGAGTCTTCAGCTTATCACCATGGAGTAAGAGGGCAGAAGGGGTAGGAGGTCTTGTATCCACAGAAATGCAGTCTGCATAGATTCCTTGTTGGCCAACCAATTAGCAGGTTGGTTTCCTTCTCTGTATATGAAAGACATTTGGACTGTGAGCTTCTTGCAAAGTTTGTCAATTTTTTGCTTCCATTGCATATGATGCCAAGAGGATAGCTGATCAGTGGTAAGTAAGGTGATCAGCTGTAAAGAGTCTACCTCAATCCACACTTTCTGCCATGTTGCTTTCTGTGCAAATGTAAGGGCCCAGTAAACTACAATGAGCTCAGCTTCAAGAGCATCATTTGCCACTCTAGGAGCATGGAAGAATAATAGGCAATTTCCGGATGAATTTCTGAAACCCCCCACCCCTGCAACCCATTTAGAGAAGCTCCCATCAGTGTTGATTTTCATGGTTTGAAAGTCAGGAGGTTGCCAAGTGACAGTCTCAATTCTATTGTGACTATTGATTGCACTGGCTTGAGATAGACTTATGGTTGGGAAGTTCTTAAGCTGGATTAGCTTGTTTAGATGAGCAACACAGTTTCTAGTCACCTTGGAGTGTTGAGTAATCTTGTCTTCATGTTTGTTGTTGTTCCTACACATCCATAAGAACCAATCCACAATGAAGGGGGTAGACTCCCCTTGCTTACATTTCCAGCTATGGAAACCAGCTTTAAGACTGAACCAGTCCTTATCCAAGTTCTCACCTTTAATCTTACTAAAGAGTGTTTTCCACACCTCTTGAGCAAATTCACAATTGAAAAATAGGTGGTTATTGTTCTCTTCACCTTTCAGACAGAGATAGCATCTAGAGGGTCCTCTGAATTCCTTGAGTTTAAGAAAATCATCAGTTGGTAGGAGGTTATTAAAGAATCTCCAACAAAAGAAGGATATAGAAGGGGATAGGAATCTGTTCCAAATGGCTTCACCCCAGTTGACTTTATTCCAATTACTTAACTTAGTATATATAGATTTAGTCAGGCTTTGGTTAGTCTAGGTGTGCCATATGATCCTATCTTTTTTGCCTTAATCAAACACAATCTTAGTGACTTGAGATAGGTGAGGCTCCTGTAGAATTGATTGGAGCTTAGTAACATCCCAAGAGTCCCCATCCCAGAGGTCACAGACTGAAATTTGAGGGTTTAAGTCTGAAAGGGAGAGCCCAAGCCAGTCATTTGGGCATCAGTTATCAAGCCAAAAGTCCCATGTGTACATGTCTTCAACTAGGTCTCTGATTTTCAACATATTAGTCCAGATTCTGGAGTCTCCCAACTTCTTGGTAATTAGGGACGGGTGCTGGCTCTTGCAATACTTGCCATACATGAATTTGGCCCATAGGGAAGTTTGTGTTATGAAGTGAATCCACATCTTACAGAAATTTATTTGTGTTACTTGTTGGAGACCCTTGAATCCTAACCCACCAGCTGCAATTGGTTTGGCTACCTTCTGCCATGAAGCCCAGTGTTACTGCTGTCTTTGAACTACCCATAAAAAATTGTTGAATGCTCTCTCCAACTGAATTTGAGTGCTTTTCATGAGGTAGTTGGTTTGGAGAATATAAGAGGGGAAGGTAGTTAAGATGCTTCTAAAGGGAGTAATTCTACCCCCATTAGACAGAAAAGAATGAGACCAGCTAGCTAGAGTTTTCTGTATTTTCTGTAATACCTCATCAAATTGGGTCATTTCTGATCTCCCCATATGAGTTGAAGCCTAAAATATTTCACAGGGTCCCTAGTAGTAGAGAAGTTAGTGTAGTTGGAGATCCAATGCTTGATATAAGAAGTGGCCCTCTTGTTAAATATAAGTTGGCATTTAGTGGGGCAGAACTCCATCCCAGACTAATTTTGAAATTGTTGTATACATTTATAAACTTTCTTCACAGCAATCTTTTGGACATTGGAAAATATCATAATATCATCAACATACATGAGGTGGGAAATTGTTATATTGGATTTGTGGTAGAATATAGATTACTGTTGGTTGAGGATGTTCCTGTCAAGCATTCTAGAGAAGTAATCCATAGCAATTATAAAGATAATAGAAGAGAATGGGTCACCTTGTTTTAGTCCTCTGGTAGCTATGAAAGACCCCTTGAGTTGGTCATTGATTAGGATGGAGTGGTTGTTGTTAATAAGCCACCTTTGGATGAGATTTCTGAATTCTGGTTGAAAACCCCTATCAACAAGTATCCCCAAGATGAAATTCCAGTCAATGGTATCATAAGCCTTCTTGATATCTAGTTTGTAAATGAGGTTACCCCCTTTACAGATTTTATCTAAATCCAGAGTGAGTTCTTGTGCCAACAACACATTATCATTAATGGATCTAGCTTTAATGAAGGCAGTTTGTTTTGGACAGATAATCTTGTCAAGATGAGGTTGAAGTCTTCTCACAATGATCTTGCTTATGAGTTTTCTTATGATAGAAGTAAGGCTTATAGGCCTGTAGTGTTCCCAAGTCTTCTGTAAATCTCTTTTAGGGGTTAGCAGAATAGATGTGTTACTGAAATAGCTGGGTAGATTGACTCCTTTGAAGAAACTCTTAATTGCCTCCACCACCTCCATCAAGATGATGTGCCATGCTTTTTTATAGAAGTCAATAGTGAAGTCATCAGGGCTAGCTGCTTTTGAGGTGTCAATTGTGTTCAAGGCTTCCCAAATTTCCTCATTAGAATGGAGTTCAAAGAGATTTAGCCGACAAGTGTAACTAGATTCTTCAGCAAAGTATTCTTCATTGTCAGTATTGAGATCAACAGAAGAGTTTAGGAGGGAGCTATAGTACTTAACAACATCCTTAGCAATAAGTTCAATTTCATTAAGCCATCTACCCTCAGTAGAATATATGGAGTGTATGGTATTGCACTTCCTCTTGTAACTTATATAGGCATGGTAGAACTTAGTATTTCTGTCCCCTTCAGTAAAACTGTTAACACCAGCTTTTTGTTTGAGTAGCATATCTTAAATGTCAATAGGTTTATTCAGATTTGTATGGGCAGTAAGTAACTCAGTTTCAGTGGCAGCAGCCTCAAGTCTCTCAACCTCTTTCTCAGTAGATAAGACATTGGAAAAAACATTTCCAAAAGTTTCCCAACCCCACTTCTTCAAAGCTTTACTGGTTTCTGAAGCAAAAGGCTTAGCTTAATTAAAGGGTCAGTGTGTTCAATTCCCATCCAGTTGGAAGCCACACATGTAATTAAAAGGGGGTGGGTAGACCACATGTTTAGATATCAGAAAGGAGGGTGGAGTGAGGTAGCACTTGGGGAAGTTATAAAGATGAGGAGTGGTCTGTGATCAGAACCAAAGAGGGTTAGGCGGGTAACAAAAGTTAGGAGGTAATGTTTTTTTCCAGTGGTCATTAACTAAAATTCTATCAAGTCTCTCCTCAAGTCTCCCATCCAATTGGACCCCTCTTCTAAGTGAACTTAGGACCCTGGTATCCTAAGTTAAACAGACCAGCCTGCTGAATTTGGTCATTAAAATAAGTCATTTTGGATAGGTTGGGAGGTCTCCCTCCATATTTTTCTGTTGCATTAGTAATGCAGTTAAAATCTCCTCCTACTATCCAAGGAGAATCCATATTTGTGCTGATGAGATGTAGGCCCTCCTAAAGCTCTTGTCTATTAGCTTTTAGACTACCTGCATAGATAAAAGTAGCATACTCCAGATGACCTTGTACAAGCAGTGAAAGATGTCTGAACTGAGGATGATCCATAATAATGCTCCACTACATTTCCTTCCTACAAAAGAGCCAAATTTTGTTATTTTTGTTAGCATAGTGAGAAAAACCAAGGAATCTTTGAATAATTCTTTATGGGTTATGCTGGACCAAAGGTTCAAGAATTGCAGTACACCACAGTTTATATTTTTTGTTGAGATAAATCAGTCTTTTTAAAGACTGAGGATGGGCTATGCCCCTAATATTCGAACACATCATATTAATCATGTGGGGGGGGGGGCGTGCATTTTAATGGGGAGAAGGCTAAGATCTTGATCTGGTCTTTCCTCTAGAAGGAGGAGGTCCCCCCATCTTCAAAGCTTCTGTGAACCCAATATTACCAACCCTTAATTTCTGCACTTCAGACTGAACCTTTTTCTTCTTTTTAGATTTTTGTTTTGTCATTCCTCTTCCATTAGGTGCTTCATCTCAGCTATATCATTTATATGGGGATCTTTTATTACTAGATTAGTTTCATGGTTGATCTCCTTGGATTGCTCCACCTCATATAAAGGAACTGATAGTGGTGTTATCATATTTATCTAATTCACCTCCTCCCTGAAATGTCTTGGGGAAGTATTAGTAGGATCTGTGGAGCCAAAAGTAGCTATAGAACTTCTGAGTGTATCAAGCATGTTTTCTAAATTCCCAGTTGAAGATGGTTCCACCCCAACTGAAGTTTCTGGGGGAATAGGCTGTGTATAGCTTTCCTGAGTTACCACAGTCTTCTTTGAGGGGGGAGTGGAGCTTGAAACATCTATCCTTGGTGTGTCCAAACATCCTGAAGTGATGATAGTAGTATGGTTTCTGTTCCAACCTCACTTTTTTCCAGAAACCCTTTTTGTCATTACCAATCCAAATCCTATTTATTTCAGGAAGAGTTACATCCCTTTCAATGAGAATTCTGGCAATGGCAGGTCTAGCTTTGTTGTATGTGGGAGCATCTACCTTCAATGGCCTCCCTATTACACTTGAAATATTGAATAAAGCATTGAGATTAAAATACTAAATTGGGAGGCCAGGTAATTTAAACCATAGGGGAACTACTAGGGGTTCCTTACTAGGGTCAAAATCAGGGTTCCATTTTAGTATTTTCATGGTGGTACCTCCAATTTGACTAGCTTGTTTTGTAAATAGTCTAACATAGTCTTCCTCCATTGAGACTTGCCAATCTCCATTGAATTTTAAGGAAGCAAAGTAATTCCTCACTATTTCCATTTTTGGGTGGCCAAGAAGAAATTTCCCCACCAAGGTAAATTTTACTTGATCATTTAGGTTATTAATTTCTTGAGGTGAAAAATAAACTGCAGGTTCTCCTTCCTTAGTACCTAAAGGATGATTGCAAGGGCTGTTACCCTTTCCAGCTATTGTATCATGGAACTTCTGTAGGAAGACTAAATGTTCTGGATCATTAAGGGAAGCAGTTGATTTGCCAACCACCCCTGCATAAGTAGCCTTTTCCCATTGGACATCAGTTTCAATATCGATAGGAATAGCCATTCTCCCTAGAAATCACTAACTAAAAACCACAGTACTAGTGAAACACAAAGAATCAATCAAAAGGACTTTATGAGGTTTGCACAAGTCACACCACACTGTAAACTTCCAACCATCAAAGCCCTACACCAGTAAAGGAAGGGATTCCACAACTAGAGCTAGTAAAAGCTGGGGGTAAGCAAAAAAAACCAGTAAAACAGAGGAAGAAGGCCAAAACCCAGAAAACTCCAATGGAACAGTAAGACCCACCAATGTCTTATAAAAAGGAGAAGAAAAAACAAACTCCCAAGGTAATAAGAGAAAGAAACCAGCTCCCTTGAGAAGAAAGTAGCCAGACCATCCATTGCAATCACTCCAACAGCACATCATCCTGCCAGAAACCCTAGCCGCCAACCTCATGGTATGATATATGTATGTATATATATATATATATATATATATATATATATATATATATATATATTAGAAAAATATGAAATCAAACCGACCCAATACTGTTCATAATTTAAATGAAAGAGCACTATACCTCAAACCCTGTATCTATCCCGAAAGATAAACACAAGACTTGAGGGTGAGACACAATCAAATAAACTAAGAATTATAAGACATCTGTTTGGTCTGCAAAACCGTTTTATTTGCCGACAAGTTCACCTATTTAATACAAAGAAATAAATAGGGTTTAGATTAAGCTGGGTTCGATAAAGCTTCCTATAAGAGCAAGCCCCTATAGTTAATTACATCTTAGATAACCCAAGTCACCTAAGAGAGTACTCTCGATAAAAATCAGGGAATATTATCTTCAAAGAGGTCAAAAGGTTGGGACTTTTCAACAAGATCAGACAAAGAGGTGTGAAAGGTGAATGGCTCAAATTTGGAACATTTTTTATAGAATCTAAAGGAGGAAGAACTAGGGGATGTCCTACATCTGGAGGAGCACCTTGGTGACTTCCAAGTCTACCCTATAGTTTGGCTTCAATTTTGAAGAAAAATATTTAAATATTTCATCCTATCAATTTATTTGTTTAGGACTTACATTGATGTTGAACGATAATATAAATAGCTTGGAAGATGTGAGGGTTTAGGTCGTGACAAACGACAACCTCGGATTATTAAGATGAGTTAGAGCTTAAATTGTACAACAGAGCTATTCAAAGGCCTAAAGATGAGTTGAGGATTTATGTGGCATAAGCGAACAAACTCAAAATTCTATGGCTTGTTGTTTAATTCTAAGTAGTGATTTAGCTAATGAAGACATGTTTTGTTGTTTAAGATGGTCGTGTTTCCCCTAATGCTAGTTCGAAGCTCTTCGTCATGATGAGTTTAAGTTTTCAAATGTGTCAAGTTAAGATGTCAAATCAAATGTTCCTATGGTTATGGATCTTAAAATATTATGGGGAATATTAAAGTTGATTTGAGTAACACCGATTAGGGTCCTACGGTTCCCTCATTCCGGTACCACTATATTCTTTCGGATTCAATTAGTCCAAATGAATTTACTAAACTCAACTTAATGAGTTCCACACTTTCATTTAAGCCATGAGAAGTCTCGTTAGCAACCTTAGGTTGCCTCCTCCGAGGGATTCTAGATCATCCAATAATGACATTTTAATTTAGTTGCAATTGTTATTTTGTAATGTTTATGATTAAATTTTAATTTGTCTTATATTTTGAATGTTGCGGCGATGAATTTTATCATGGTTGATTTTAGTTTTGGATTTGGTTTTGGTTATGTGGCTATTCTAACAGTTTTGGTTTTCACGCTGGAAGACATCTTTGTTTAACAGCAAGCTCAAGACAAGAAGTACAGAAAGGTAAATGCATTAATTTAAATGTGTACATGTCCATTCTTCTCCTTTTACCACCTGAAAGGTTAGTATTTGCAAGACACGTACATAATTTTGCATGGAATTTAAATTGCAGGAGTAGATGAAGGTTTAGCTACCAAACCCCAAGTTATGACTTTATTGAATCTAAGAAGATCCTAGTAGATGATTTTAAAACAAAATATTGCAAGTTCAATTTTCCTTCATAATGTCTAATTGATTTTAAAAATGCTCGAGGCATGACCCTGGACCATTTTGAAGATCTCTTGAAATATTATGAGTTCATTTTAAACTTATCATATTGTTCCATTAATCATCTGAGGTCGAAGTGTGACTACCCCATTGCTTAGTGAAACTTGACAATTTAATTATCTGAAGGATAAGATACTCGATTAATCAGTTGATGTTTCATTTAAGAGTTATGTGAGTGGGAGCCCCTAAGACAAGTTTAGGCCATTCAAGATTATGGTGCCAGCAATTAAGGTCATGCTTGTAGTGTTTAGAAATGTTAATCACCAATCATGTTACCTTCTAAATCCTATAAATTGAGTGTATACATCAAGCTTATGTCACTACCAAAACTTTAACAATCATGATAGGTGGAATGGTGAATATCAATATTTGATTTAGGTAATATATATCCTTATTGAATGATCACATCATCCTCAACTTTGGGCATGAAAAAAGTAAATGTCATCTTTTCTAGCTTATGCCCATCACTTAAGAAATGTATGATCTTAATGAAGTTCCAAGTCATGAAGATTAGGAGGATTATGATTTTGTTGATGTTGTGCAAAGGTGGTGAGTGAGTTTATACCTTTAACCCATTGTATTTTAATCATCAAAACATTTTTATTAAGATCAAAATTACCCATTCTTTCCTTTGTTAATCCTCAATTTTGATTAAGGCACCAAAATCTAGATTGATTATTTTGCCTTCGAGGCACTTCACCTCACAACTCTTTAAACACAACTCAAATGACTTTGAGGTTTAGAGTGTCATATCCATGAGGAAATTATAATGTTAGAGGAGAATATGTAGACTTCTAAAAATTTTAATTTAATTTAAATATTTATTTAACCTCAAAAAATATGATTCTTTAGAAATTTACTTATTTGACTTTCCAACAATAAGTTTTTATTTATGAGAAAATTATTAGAGGTTTTCTTAGGTCAGAGAAATACTTAGACAAAATTTCATGATTTTTTGAATTTTTAATTATTATTTAAATATTAGTAAGTTTTAATGATTTAATTAAATGGAAAATAATGTTTTAATTAAAAAAATATATTTTTAGAATACTCAGAGAATCAAATTTTGTATTTTTACAATTTTCAATTTATTCATTATAATTATTTTGATGAGAAAATAAGGGAAATTTATTTTTTTAAGTGTTTAATTTTTTTTAATTTAGGAAAATTAAGAAATATATTTTGATGAGTCCCAAGTGATCAGAGAGCAATTAGGCACATTTTTAAATATTTTAATACTTTTTGAAATTTTAATTATTTTTAATTATTTTAAAATTCCAAATAATGGTTAAAAATTAGTAATTTCTAAAAAATAATTTTTTTATTTTTTACAAGTGCCTTTGATTACAAGGAACTTAAGAAACCACTTTTCATAACTTTCTCAAGTTTTTTAGTTTAATATAATTATTTTTGTATAAATATACAAGGTTTCTCAGAAAATCAACTTTGAACTTAATCAAATAATTTTCAAATTTTTACAGTGGATAAACCTGATTTTTATGAACAATGTGGAAATGATTTTGTAAATTTTTTATATGTATATTATTTAAAAAAACTAATACAAGGTATTTACTTTTCAATAAAAGTTGAAATTTACAAGATAATTTAAGACATTAAGTTATTTTTCCTAGACTTCTTTGACATCAGGAAACCTACTAAAATTATTCCCATAATTTTCTAATTGATAATTTGATTTATACAATTAAAATAGTGAAAATGACCACCTTAGCTTGAAAATTAGTCTAGAAATCAGAGGACATAGTCTCTGTCATGCGGAACAAACCCTCAAATCTTCAAGCCATGGTGTGCAATATTTGATCATAATGAATTAAAATACTCAAGAGGGTATGTAATTCATTAAAAATAAGGGAATAAAAAAATAAATTTTGTTTTTAGTCCTCATTATTCTCCTAAGTTCACTGAGCAAGAGGGTACTTTTATTTTATTTTTATAATTGTTTTAGAGAATGATATGGGTTTTTTATGTTTAGGCAATTAAAATAACTCAAAAAAACCATATTTTTCTATTTTTCCACATGGTGCCAACTCAACCTACAGCGGCTCTGAACTCACACATGGTGTGCTCCCATTTGTTGTCACCATCCACCTCAGCCGCAACATGGCCCACAATTCACGCACGAAGAGTCTGTTTGGGTTAATCTCCTCTGTTGGTATAAATAAATGTGTGATTGAACAACTATTCGTTATCGTCCTCAAGTGACCCAACCCATAAGCCATTCACACTAAAACCTTAAGATTTTTTCCTAGACTCAACTAAATCACATAGGGTTGTTTCTAAACCTTTATCTAATCAAGACAAACCTATCTATATGATATATAGTATGAAATATAGTAAATACGTAAAATGAATCAAAAAAGGCTCCAATTAGGATTGAGGCTCAATACCTTTGTCTGAGAGGGGGAGGCCTAAATCAGATTGTTGTTGTAGCTTTGATTGGTTCCCACAAACCTCCAGATGAAGTTTTATGTGTTGGTGAATTATCTATGTGTTTCTTTGATCAAACTAGATTTTAGGTGTTGGTCTAGAGCTAACCTAGAGGCTGTTTCAGAAGGGGCTTTGATGAGGAATCAACTTTTTTCACTGTGGAGATGATGTGTGCACAATTAATTGAAATTTGGTGCATTATTGTGGAGTGGAGAGATATGTCCTGGTATTAGGGAAGATTTTAGTGAAGAAATTGACTCTGTAGAGTGGCTATGAGTGGCTAAGAGCAAGGAGATTGCACTTGGGATAGTTGGGAGAGCCTCTAGAGAAATTTTGGTAGAGTTTCCCCAAGCTTTCAAGCACTCTCTTCCATGGTTGTGGAGAGGTCAATTTAATTCCATGGCTGCCTGATGAAGCTCAGGGCTGCGAGTTGGGTGCTATAGAATGCTGAGGTGGAGGTAAGAAAGGCTTAAGCAACCAATTAGAGTGAGCCAAGTCATGGGGATTTAATCTTGGGTTTTGGCCAATGGAGGTACCTTTAGGCTAGCTTTTTATGGTGGCTGAGGTGGTGGGAGTATGTCACTTATTGGCTCAGGGTGGCCAGAGGATGCTTAATGATGATTAACTCTTAATCATATGGCATGAAGACAAAGATATTCTTACTTAGGCCCAAAAATGGGATGAAATCCATTAATTTAAAGAACTATTGGTCCATAGCGAACCTTGGCTAGTTTAGGTGGGTCTAGGCTGGACACTATGGCTATGGTGTCATCAACTTGGTGACTTTAGCATGGCTAAGTCAATTTTGGTGCATTGGTTAAATTTGGTTCAAAATGGCTAGAAGTTGGGTTTGCTTTAGGCTAGCCATGAAATTAATCTTAGTTGATTGATCAACTTGGTGTATATTATTTTCATAAAGAGTTTAGAAAAGGTTTGGAGTGATTTTGAAATGATTTGAAGGTTCAATTAGAGGGATTTTGGGCATTTGGTCAATTTGGGG
>NEWO01000986.1:83594-119606 GCA_003013225.1 Phalaenopsis aphrodite
GAAATTGTAAATTTTGACCAAATTTAGGGTTTGAGAGCGTTTAGGTAATTTGGATGATTTAGGAGCGAAAGGCCAAGTTGGATTTTTTTTGGTAGAATTGGGTGCCAACCACTATGTATGAGCTATGAACCAACAAAATCCTATTTTGGGTCCTCTATGTACTGTTCTTAGCTAAACCGTAGCTTAGGGCTAGTGGGTCTATGGGACCAACTACATGATTCTTCCAAAAGATCAAAGGATCAAAGTCAATCATTTTGGGTTTAGGGTTGCAAACAAATATTGGTGATAGTGAGTGCAAGTGAGTAAACTAACTCCAGACCAACACCCAGGGTCAGCCCTAATGTCAAGAAGTCCTATGGGGACTCTCCTTGAGATCCTCCATACTGACACCACCAACTAAGTTCTAGAGGTTAGGACCAATATGTGGAGCTTCAAGTTGTGCAACGAAGTGTTTTGAGTTTCTAATAGTGAGGATTCCTTTTCTATTTTTCTTGAAATAGTGAACAGGAAAATCCTATAGCTTGACCCTAGGCTAATAAAGAGGCAAAACTAAACCTCAACCAAAAGTGAGGTCAACAATAACTAACTAGACTTGAAAATTAGGGCTTTTAAGATTAGAGGTGTTCTTTAACTTTGAAAAATCAGAGATATTTAAAGCACATGCAAAACAAGCACTCCAAATTTCAAGCCATGATGAATAATATTTAAAAAATAATAATTAAAATACTCTATGGTGTATTTAATAAATTAAAAATAAAATATATGGTAAATAATTTTTTTAGTTCATAATTTTTTTCTCTATTCAGTGAGCAGCAAGAAATTTTTATTTTATGTTAATAATTTTTTAACACCAAGTTATGAATTTTTAAACTTTTAGTATTTACTTAAATTATAAAAACCGAATTTATCAACTTAACCTCGCGACAGTTAGCTTAACCTCGATGGCTCCGAAAGTGTACGTGGCAGCTCCTAATTCATTGCAATTTACAGCTCAGCCTACCATGTGTGTCACAGTTGACAAACAAATCCTTTCTGTTGTCCCTTCTGTCATTCGATCAATACACACACAAATGGAAAACATCCAATTATCATCCCTACCTATCCTAAACTGAGAATCGTCCACACTAAAACCCTAAAATATCTCCCTATACTCAACCAATTCACATGTGATTTGTTCCTACATCTACTTCCTTTTATGGCAAACCTATCTATATTATCACATGCGTGTGAAATACAATTTTACTTCACAATTAATAAAATTAAGATCATTTTTAGCAATTTTGAAAGACACCTTTCCCAAGAGGTGATGTCTTAGTTGGGTGCTTGTGGAAGCTTCCTTGTGGTTTAACAAACCTCCTCAAAGTCTCACCTTGCTCTATTATAAGTTTAAAGTAGGATTCTGACCAACAAAAGGTGCAACTTTGGTATAGGAGTGGGTTAGAGCACTCAGGAGAAGAGGTTTTTTTATGAGAAACATTCTCGTTTGGTCTAATAAACCTCAATAGAGGTTTAATTTCAAGTTTGGGAGAGTTTGGTGAGATAACCAAAAAGCCCTCAATTTGGGTGATTAAATTGAGCTTTAACAGTGGATTTTAACGGGAAAATGATGAGATTGAACTAAGGAAGGCTGAAGGAAGCTCTGTGAGGAATTTGGAAAGCTCTCTCAAGGAAATTGACAACACTCTCTCTGTGGTCGTGAGAAGTGAGGTTTACATAGCCATGGCCATGGTGGCCAACTGAATAATCGAAGGGGTAAAAAGTGGTGCTTATGTGAAGGGCTCAACGCCCCCATTAGCTAATGGGAATGGGACACACTAGATGGGTGCAATTTGGTTCAAACCATGAGGAAGGCTCTCTTGATTTGGGCTTTTTTTACCACTAGGCCTGCCAGCCAAGCCAGAGGAGGTGGCTAGCAAGGGCAGAGGATCGAGAGGAGAGTTTATTTATTATTACGGTAGAGGTTTAATCAAGTCAGGGCAAGTATAGATCATTTGGCCAAAAATGGGAAGCAATCCCCAAAATCATTGGACCCTCGGTCCATGGCACTTCTAGGGTGGACTGTGAGTCTACGCTAGTTCTTAGGGTTCCAATGGCATTTGTGGTGGTCCAAGTTGGACTAGACCAAGTGGCTCCAAGTGAGTTTAGGTTTGGGTTTAACATTTAGGATTTGGCTTGGACTTAGGTTTGCGCTTGGCTAGAGCTGGGATTTGGCTTAATTAAAGGATCAATTTTGTGTAGAATATTAAATTCAAGGATCAATTTGGTGTAGAATATTGTCACAAGGAATTTGGAAATCAATTGAGTGAAAATTGAGAGGCTATGGGGTTTAATTTAGTGGAATTTAAAGGTTTGAGAAAAATTGGCGGTTTTGGTTTGAATTGAATTTGAACTGGCTTAAGTTTGTTTCAAGGCCAATTGAGGGTTAAATTTGGTCTAGAGTAATGTCATGAAGAGTGTATGAAGTGAATTTGGTGAAATTAAATGGGTTAGAGAGTTCAATTTTATGGAATTTAGGTTTAGGGTAAATTTGGAACATTTGAATTGGGCTTGGGATTTGTACTTGAAATTTGATTCAATAGGGTTGAACTTTAGTTTTAATTGGGTTTAGACATGATTGAATTTGATTTGAATTTAAAATTAGGGAATTTTGAATTCAATTTGGTGGATATTGAGCCCAATGGATGGCTAGAATGGGTTTTGGGGATGTTTATAATGACTTCGGAGGTTTTGGGAATTTTTTGGGTCATGAGGGGAATTTTGATTTTTTTTTATGAAATTATGGGAATTTTAAAAATATTGGGGTGTATAGGGTAAATTAAGTGGTTTGAAATGGTTTAGGATGATTTTTGGATAAAATTTGAGTCTTTAGGTATTTTTGAAAAATTTAGGGTTTCAAGGGTAATTTGTTCATTTTAGAAAAGTTAGGGGGTTTAAGACCAAAAATTGGGAATTTGGCTAAAGTGGGATATCAATTTATCATTATAGTGCATATTGTTTTTCTAATCATAAAATTATCCTTATAGTGTCATGAGACTAAGGTAGTCCATATCTTAGATCCTCAATGTGTTGGTTTTAGCCAAACCCTAGCCTAGGGCTGTGGGGGGACCACCCACATGAGTTTCCAAAGAGTGTGGAATTTGGCTAAGCATGCTTGGTTTTAGGTTGTGAGTGAAAGTAAGTTTTTCAAGTGTGTGTGTGTAAGATTGACCAAAACCAAACCACCTAAGGCTAACCCTAAGGCCAGACACTCTTATGGGGATGCCTTTTGAGCTCCACCATGCCTGACTCCATCATACTAAATGCTAGAGGTTAGAACCAAACATGTGGAACTCCAAGAAGAGTAAAGAGGTACTTACAATTTCTAGGGGGGAGGGTTCCATCACTAGTACTCTAGGAGTAGTCAACAGGAAAGTCCAATGGCTAGATCCTAGGTGACCCAACCCACACTTACGTGTATTTTTAATCTCCTTAATTTTGTAATAAAATATATCTCAATTAAATCTAGTGGCCAGTGTGAACAAATGTAATGATTTAAAATATTTTTTCACACTAGGGGTACTATGCAAGTATATGTACCGTTTCAAGTAATATAGAATTTTCTTTAAAAACCCCAGTATCGATCCCACGAAGAATGCAATAACTCTTAAAATCAACTTACATAAATTATATTTAAATAGCAAAATAATGAGATAAAAGATTAAAAAAGTTATGCTTACTAAAAATTACTAATAAAAGAGCTAAAAAGAAAGTAACAACTAAATGTAACATCTTAACAAAATAAAACAATGAGTTGGATATTATAGAAAGCCTTTCCCTTGCAAATAGATTTTAATCTATCTAGGATTCAAATGAATTGAGAAAAAATTAATGTATTAACAAATAGGAGCAAAAATTTTTCTTTACCCCCTCCCAATTCTTGCAGAGAGCATTAACTAACATAAGGCTGATTCCTTAACATCTTGACTCCATATCTGTGTTATCTAGTCTCTGACTTTTAGATGCCCCTAGCCTATGCCACCATAAGGACTGACTCCTAGCATCAGGGTACTAAACCTTAAGCTGAACTAATAAGAATATTGCTTGTAACTCAAGATTTAACCAATTATATGCCTATCAAAACTTATCTTCCTTTTTATTTTCACTCCCAGTAGGTGATCGCAATGGCTCTGCCTAGACTGAAGTGTGGTATCCACTAGTTGGGTGAAATCATAGCCCTCTCAGGTCATTATGGTTCTCAATGGATTTTAACCTCACAAGTGGCTAGTTTGTAAAGTAAATGAACATTTGGTGAAAATACCATCACAATTTTTAAGAGTAAAAGGAAATCTTTGAATCATTCTCATCTCACAAGATTAAATCTCATATACAAGAAGAAAGAAAGGGACTACTCAGAATTCAAGGAGAATTAACTAAAAAAAAACATTTGTATTGAAATCCAAGTCTTACAACAAAACTTAAACACAAATAAAAAGTACCTTATGTCTTCTCCCCAAGTAAACCTATGGAGTTTCCTTTAAGTAATATCCAAACTTCTTCACACTAGAACACACTGACACTTACACTTGAACACAAATATAAAAAACCTAACTTGCTATTACCGACTAATTGAAGTTTTGAGGCTCCAAAAGGTCACTAAATTTGGGCAAATCCTTCTCATTAAATAGAAAGCAAAAAAAACTAAGGGATGATTCAAAGACCCCTCCAATATTCGGCTAATTTTGGTGTATCTTCTAGAAAAGTAGTTACTAGCACTATAGCGCCCTTTCCGCTCATATGTGGTGTTATGATGACAAGGGGTGGCGATATAGTGACACACAAAAAATCAACAATTTTGCTCCTTTTTTCCCACATTTTCTCCAAATGTCCATATCATGTAACTGAAACCAAAAACATGAAAAATACTTTCCTTTAAAGTGCAATATCATTAAAAATGTACATAAAAGGCTTATAAAACATGCACTAAAAACATGTTCTTTTTCGGTGGATCACTAGGCTTCTAAGGAAAAAAGACTAGACCTCAAAAAAATGTGAGGTCAACAAATGTGGTGTGTTAAGTAAGCACACCGCACATATTGGTGTTGACCAAAGAGATCAATAAAACTAGCATAATAGCCTAAGCTGACCTGCTTAGTGCAGAATGAAGGAAGAAAGTGAAGAAGGTTTCCGCTGGGGAGTAGATAGGGACTCTCTTCAAGGATCAGTCAGTGTACATTTAAATTTTCATCCTTGAAAGTGGGTTTTGAAAATTTCCAAAATGATTCCATGCTCATTAACCCAAATGAAGGGTAAATCCCATGGATTCACAGAGACAACCATCAAGGAAACTAACGGTCGCAGCGAGGATTCGATTCCATCTTTAATTTTAAATTTTCAGTAAAATTAAAATTAAAATTTGATTTTAAAAAAATTTGAGAATTAAGAATATTTAGAGAGACCAAGTTGAGATGGAAAGCACAGGTACTCACATCCAACTTGAAAGTCTGATCGGTGAAAAGAAGCGCTGCTTTGGGAAGGAAAGCTTAAGGACTCACATCAAACCCAAGAGGTAACAACAAGTGCAGAGAGAATGAGAATATGATGCCTTACACAATTTAAGGTGGTATTAAAACTTTCTCAAAGTTCTAAGAATTTCACACTAGGAAGGAAAGCACAGTGACTCACATCTAACTTAAGATGTAACGTTCTACATTTAGAAGGAAAGCTCAGGGACTCACATCCAACCCAAGAGATAACGAAAGCGCTGAGAAGAAAATCAGATGCCTTGCTCCATTTAAGGGGGTCTCACACTGATCTCAAATTGTTGATAATGTCACATTAGGAATGAAGGCACAGTGACTCGAATCCAACATAAGAGGCGATGAGCTATATTGGGAAGGAAAGCTCAAGACTCACATCCAACCCAAGAGGTCGCGAATGGAACTATAATGTAGGTACTCCCAGAATGAGAATCAGAAGCCTTACACCTTTTAAGGGGGTCTCACACCGTTGTCGAGAAGGTGTTACATTAGGAAGGAAAGCACAGAGACTCACATCTAGCCTAAGAGGTGACGAGCTACATTAGGAAGGAAAGGTGACGAGTTGCATTGGGAAGGAAAGCTCAGGGACTCACATCCAACCCAAGAATTTAGGTATTTATCCCAGGATGTGAACTATAATTTAGATACCAGTCTCAAAATGAGAATTGAAAGCCTTACTCCAATTAAGGGGGCCTCATACTGATATCGAAGAGGGTGTCACATCAAGAAAGAAAGCACAACGACTCACATCCAACCTAAGAGGTGACAAGCTACATTGGGAAGGAAAGGTCAGGGACTCTCATCCAACTCAAGAGGTAGTGAAGGGAAAAAAAATTAAGGTACGGATCTCAAGATGAGAATTGGAATTTAGGTATCAGTCCCGAAATGAGAATTAGATGTCTTACTCCATTTAAGGGGGTCTCACACAGATCTTGAAGAGGGTGTCTAATGCATCTAAAATATATAGTATTTATGTACACAAGTTTTATACATATTTTTGAGATATTACATTTTAATGGAAGATATTTGTGTGTTTTTCTTTCAATTACAATCAAATGGATGAAAAATAGTGAGAGGAGTGAAAAATTATCAAATTTAAAGAAAAATGAAGAAGTTGTGTGAAACAACTATGGCGCTTAAGCGCCAGTAAAATTGAGAAGGTCACGCGTAAGCACCAAGTACCTCATGCTTAAGCGCCGGAAGTAGTTACTTGGTGATTCATTGAATTTAAATAAAATTTTGAAGAGGTGTTTGAAGCAACTCTTTGTGAAAATTTGGGAAATAGTTAATCAACACGAAAATACATTCAATTAGGTTTTGAAAGGAGGCAACTCTTGGAAGATTCATTGAATGTGGACACATTTTGAAGAGACGTCAAAGAACCTTTTTGAATATTATAAAAGAATACTTGGATTGGATTGAAGGGAGACCTACTCTCTCTAGCACCCATAGAGAAATTCTACGCCTCCTTAGTCGCCAACATTTCTCTCTCTTAGATTAATTAGGATATATTTTTAGAGAGAAGAAGATTGGAGTTGTGGTGTGTGAGTAGAGAGTATTGTAAGTGAAAGAAAGAGAAGATATTCATAAAAACTTCAAGAGTTTGGTGGAGATGATTGAAGATAAGTTTTTATCTTTGTGAATACATTTAGTTTTAATTTAGACTTCATGTTTTTTTGAATGATTTTTACTTTCAAACCTAAGTGTGGTTGAGTTTTCTCGATGTATTCTGAGTAGTTTTCTTTATCTTTTCCATTAAAATAAAACCTGATTAATTATTGGATGGAAGTTGTGTGAAGTATTAATCTTTAATTTTGGAATAAGTTGTGATGATTTTAAATCTTGTAGTGCTTTTACTTCTTGATTTGGCCATTTAATATGTTAATATTTATTGTGAGAACATGTAAGATCCGAGATGGTTTTGTCTAAGTCAACTAATGGTATGAATCACATGAGATTGTATGGATGAGAATGTAATTCATATGATTCAGTGCAAATAAATAGAGAAATAAACTTTGAAGGGCGTAGAATTAGAGGACTTTCGAGTGACAGGCTAAAACCCCAAATTTAGTTTATAGTTTTAGGTTTTGATACGAGAAGTTAGCCCCCAAGTGGAGGGAGAAGAAGGTACTCTAGAGTGAGAGCTAGTGTCTTCTTTTCCTAGTCCATCTTGAAGACCATTCAAACATTAAATTAGCCAATGTTCTCTATAGTACCTCTAGTAAAAGTAAAGAATACTATTGCTCCTATTCGGCACAATACAATTTAAATACTTCTACAACAAAATTCAATTACTTGTTATGGATTCATGATAAAGAAAAAGATAATTTATTTATATCGCCTTCATCTTACAAATATCAAGTTAAATTTAGTTAGTTGTTTACTTCATTTTTAATAATAAAAAAATTACCAAAAATAACTTTCATTCCTATTATAGCATCTATAGTTTGAGTAAGAATATTTTGCATAGTAGAATTTATTATCTAATTTCTTATTATTTAGTTACATATTGAATTTCTCCCTATGGGTTTGATATTTGGGGCTTAATAAAAAAGTCTTATATTACTTAACAACAATACGTATACGTACATAGTATCCCATATTTAAAATCATGTATTGTCTAGCGACCTGTTGGATGACGAGATGTGAGTTGCCATAGATAACAATATATGTTATATCCATCAAGATTGCTAATTCCAACCCAGTAATTAAGGCTTCATATTTTGCTTCGTTGTTGTTATACGACTCTGTCAGGTGGTATGGGAACCTCAACATACTCGTATCTAGTGTGATGAAAACCAAACCAATTCCTACTTTGCCTGATATAACTTTAACTAATCATTTTTCATTTCTGGCTGACGAAGCTCCGTTGAAGTACATCTCCCAACATTGCACACTAAATAATTCCATTTGTAACTTCTGCTCATCTGGTAACTCATCGTTATGAGGAGACCCTTGGTGGAAGTGGTTGTACAGTGAGAAAGTCTCCTAAAATCTGTCCCTTGGTAGCACGGAGGAGAATAAAAGTTATATCAAACTGCAATAAAAATTATTGACCTTCTCGCTAGACGTCCAGAGAGTGTTGGTCGGGTCATCAAATATTATAACATATTAACTTTTGAAATTAGGGTAATCTTATGAGACAACATGTAATGTCTGTGTTTCTGGGCGGAAAAAACTAATGCTAGACAATCTTCTAAATTTTTGGATACCTTATCTCCATTGGTATTAGATAACGAAGCAAGTAGTCTAGTGTGTTTTCCTTACCCTCGCCATTGACTTGGGCTAAGAGGGCTCCGAGTGAGTCATCTAAGGTCGTGGTATAAAGTATCAACGATTTTCCTGACATAAGGGTTGCCACAATAAGAGGTGTCATTACTTCAAAAGTTTGCTGACATTTCTCCTCCCAAAAAAATTTGGTGTCTTTTTTAATTAATGTCAAGAAGGGCTGACACCTACATGAGAGATTATAAATAAAGCTTCTCAAATATGCCAAGTTGTTTTAAGGTTTTGAGAGGAGGCATTTCCAAGATAGAAATAATCTTATTTGGGTCGATCTCGATTCCCTGATGATGGACAACGAAGCCTATAAATTTCCCGGAGGTAATGCCAAAGGCGTACTTTAAGGGACTCATCTAAAGATCGTACTGTTGTAATCGTTTGAACACGATCCTCAAATCATACAACTGGTTGATATTTTGTTCTGACGTTCTATTTACGTTTGATGACCAAGTCATCCACATAGCATTTCCCTTGGTTGTGAATGAGTTCATAAAAAATCTTCGTCATAACTCGTTGATAAGTTGCTCTAGTGTTCTTCAACCCAAACGACATCACTGTGTAGTAGAAAATCCTGCTAGGTGTCTTGAAGGCTGTAAGTGCTGCATCTTCTGGAGCCATCTTAATTTTATTATACCCCTATGATCCATCCATGAAGAAGAAAATTTCATGTTTCGAAGCGATATCCACCATCATTTCTAGTGTTGGCAGCAAAAATTCATCCTTTCAACATGCTTTGTTCAAATCTCTGAAGTCAACAAATACACGAGTTTGCCATTTTTTTCTTAACAGATAAAATGTTAGCTAACCACGTGGGTTATTGCTCTTCTTTTACAAAGTTAGAGTCTATTAATTTCTTTACCTCGACAATGACTTACCACTCTGTTTTGAGGCGCATTCTTCTGGGAGCTTGTTTTACTGTGGTCATATCTTTGTCCACCCTAAGTTTATGAACTGCAACTTCTACTGAAAAATCCTAGCATTTCATCATAACTCCATGCAAAGCAATCTTTGAATTCTGTTAATAGTTTAATCAACTCTATCGATTCTTCATCGTTGAGTAGAGAACTTCTAAATGTAGGTCGGAGCTGCTCTTCCATTCCGAGGTTAATTTCCTTCAATTCATCAACAATTGACTTGATTTCTTCCTCAAATTCTAGCGAGGCATCTTCTACTAGCTGATCAGTAGAGTCATCCTCTATATTGATGCAATCATCTTTCGATTTATTAGTGACAACCATGCAAAATTTTGAATCATCGACTGGTCGGACTGTGCCAACCCGAGACCTCTTTCGAGTTGGGAGTTTGGCTTTTAACATCCCATAATTTTTCAAAAGTTGTAACTTATCTTTTGGCATCTTTTTTTACAAATGTACCTATTGGACTAACTTTTGTACACAAGGTAAAAAGTAACCAAAAGATAATTCAATTAAATCATTAGGACTGTCATCCAAATTTACATGATTTTCACGATTAACAGATGTAGAAGCACGATAAAATTTGATTGGCTTTGAACTAGTGCTATAGACTTCCTTGACCTCTAAACTCTTGAAATTTTGAGGAGGAATCAGAGAAAAGGTTATGGTGTTCACATAGTGGTTTATTTGATCATAGATTGTCTCATATTTACTTTTCTCCACATCTTCTAAGGATATCTCATACTGAGGTTTCTTCTATTTTGTCATCATTATTTCACTTTCAGAACTTTCTTCATTATCAATGCTGATGGTCGGCCTAGTCCGTTCAATGACCATGTTGGTTCTTCCTTGTCCACATCCCCATCCTCGACCTCAGATGCGCGAACTAAATGAACCGGCACAAACTCATTGCAAAAGGGTGGTGGAAGATTGCTGAAGTAGAGTTGAATGGCCTTACCACTGTAATTCTTCTGAATCTTTGCTTTAATATGCCACCATTTCATGAGAGAAGACAATTTTCATTGGAAGCGCGTAGTAGGCGGCTTCTTCATTAATGCCAACTTCATGAACTGAAAATGGTTGTAAATCTTCCTTGATGCAATCTTCATGTCCTACTTTGTAGTAATTAATGCACTGGTGTAGAGAAGATGGAACTATATTGTGTTCGTGAATCTACGGTCGACCAAGTAGAGCATTGAAAGAGGTCTCGGCATCGATAATATGAAACTTAGTGGTTGTTACTAATTCTCCAACTTTCATAAGTAATGTAATCGATTTAAGAGAGCTCTCTCCCTTTTAGTTGAATCCTCTTAGCATCATTTTTTCATTCGTAAGCTCCTGAGCTTCAATGTCCAAATAGACTAATATCCATAGGCTCATCAAGTGGAGGGATGCTCCAAGATCTACCAAAACTCTGGACAATACAAATCTGCCGATGTTAACGGAGATATAGAGTGGATGATTATGGTCGGTGGTAAGAGCAACAAGTCTCCATCTATGAAAGTTACCCTGGATTATTCTTTTAACTGACAAACTTCATCGAAGGATGTGCTTTTCCACTAGGCTAAGAAAATATCAAGGTCAAGAAAAGTTGTAACCAGAGACCCTCTCATCTCCTTTGACAGGATTAAAGTGTCATAGATGCTTAATTTGGTCAGTAACATCCTAAGATGAGCTAGCACGTTAAAATCCACTTTGTATAATCCTCCAATATTTACTTGGTTATGTATTTCTTCTGCTGGCGAAGGTGGAGGTAGCTCTTATCGAGTTACTATTTGCTTTCCTTTATCCATTGGAGTTGACCTTGCGGGATAATACTCTCACGCTCCTCTAGTCAACTTCTATAATTTCTTCTTATCGAGATACCATTGTAGAATCTCCTGGTGGTTCTTCTTTATCAGAAAAATCTAAGTTGATGGAGAGTGGTGCACCATGTCACTCGAGGATCAACTCCTCACTCTCATCGCTATTGTAAGCAGTATTGTCGATGTCTTCTTCAGTCTTGTTAACAAGTTCATCAAACTAAAGCATTATTTGTGGATCATTTTGGCAATCAGGATCGAAGTTAGATTGGTCATAATCAATCACGTTCAGATCAGAAACAGTTAAAATGTAGCCAAAATCATAATCATTATATTCATAAGACACCGGAGGGGCAAAACGATAATCAGACAAGCTCAGGGGTTCAAGGATTTTCTTCCCCAAATCCGAGACAACCAATCTAGCAAAGGCAGCCCCTATTCTACCCCCTGTGCTATCAATCTTCTTAGTGATATACTTCTTCTTCTTCTTTCTTGATGATGATGGTTCTTCTGGCAAAACATTCATCTCAGGTTTAGCAGGCTGAAGACTCTAAACGGAGGTTTGTCTTGAAGCACACTGTATCTGGTTTAAGATCCTCTTGACCTTGTTCCAAGTCATACTCCATCCATTCTTTCCAGTATAAGAGTCAATTAGAGAGATTTGCTCAGCTGAAATCATATTTATGGAACCTTTTTCGGGTTCTTTTAAATATTCTTTTGGGATCGTTACATTTTCTTCTTTAAGGTTTTCTCTAGCCAGTCTTTAAAAACGAAACATTCCTCAATATTTTTTCCAAGAAATCTGTAATACGAGCAATACTTCGGTTGATCTTCTTGTCAACCTCTTCAGATTTCTTTGGTTCTAATAATCTAAACTCATGCTTCTTCATCAGACTTCTGAACATCTTAGATGCTGCTTCATCTTCAAAGGAATACACTACTTTCTGTCACTCTGCCACAGATACTCTCTTATTCTTTGCCCGATGTGATCCTCTTTGAGGCAATCACTGGCTGGACTGGCCATACTGCTGTGTCTGTTCTCGAGCATGATGTGATGACGATTGATGGGAATTTTCTTTATGTATCTTCATTGGTTGTTTTCCATTATCGACTGTTGCCACTATTCCATACTTCTTTTCAAATACCCTGGTCATCTTTGACTTCTTAAATTTCTCATGAGAATCCATATGTTTGACTTATTTTTGAAGATTATTGGCTTTGCTGAGTAGCTTCTCGAAGGATTTAATGGTGAGTCCCTTGAGCATGAAAGCTACTGGCTCATGGATGCTCTTGAGTAAGATCTCAATTGCATAATGTTCTTGTAGCTGAGGTTCACATTTCATGCTAAGGTTTCTCTACCTCAAAATGTATTCCACTAATGTCTCATTGGGCTTCTGCTTCTCTGCTAAGAGATCTCCAATAGACACAAGATGCTGCACTCCAACAAATCTTTTTATGAAGAACTATTCTAGTTCGGCGAACGTCTTGACTGATCCGTTGGGTAATCATTGAAGTTAAAATCTTGATGCAACAGCTCTGATTTCGGCTAATGCATAAAATGCAACGGCTCTGGTCTCGATGACATGGACATCCATAAAATCTTCATCGAGGTAATCATTGAAGTTAAAATCATCATCATCATCAATGTAAACTCCATGTTCTAGGGCTAACTTAGAAATCTTAACCCTGAGCTTTTCAACCTTTTCTTCAATCATCGATTCTTGTATCATCTTGAGATTTGGAGGACTTTGTTGGATATCCTCCACTTGTTTCTCAATCTTGCTAGCAATTATTGCGATAGTCAGATACTTCAGACCCTGACTTCATACAATGATCCTGCCCTGTGGGTTTGCTGGATCGTATCAGTGCAGCGACCTTGGGTACCCACACCTTTAATGGAAAGTATTTGTGTGTTTTACTTTCAGGTACATTCAAATGGATAAAAAATGGTAAAAGGAGTTAACAAGGATCAAATTTGGAGCAAAAATGAACAATGTGTGCATAACAACTATGGCACCTAAGCACTCAAAACTTGCGCTTAAGTGCCAGTAAAACTAAGAAGGTTGTGCCTAAGCACCAAGTATCTCGCGCTTAGGCACCATAGGTAGTTACTTGGTGATCAATGAATTTCGATTAATTTTTGAAGATGTATTTCAAGCAAATCTTGGAGAAAATGTGGGAAATGGTTAATGGACATGAAAATACATTCAATTGGATTTTAAAAGGAGGCCACTCCTGGAAGATTCATTAAATATGAACACATTTTAAAGAGTCACCAAGGCACCTTTTGGAAAATTATAAAAGAAAACTTGGGTTGGATGAAGGGAGACCTACTCTCTTCAACACCTCTAGAGAAACTCTCAGCCACCGTAGCCACTGACAGCTCTCTCACTTAGATTAATTAGGATGTATTTTTAGAGAGAAGAAGAGGGGAGTTGCAGTGTGTGAGTAGAGAGTCTTATAAGGGAAAGGAAGAAAAGAGATTTAAAGGAACTTCCAGAGTTTGGTGGAGATGATTTGAGATAAGTATTTGTCATTGTGAATACATTTAGTTTTAATTTAGACTTCTTGTTTGTTTGCATGATTTCTACTTTCAAACTTAAGCGTGGTTGTGTTTTCACCAAGAATTCTGAGTAATTTTGTTTTTTTTCCTTAAAATGATATGTGATTAAGTATTGGATAGAAGTTGTGTGAAGTATTAATCTTTAATGTTGGAATAAGTTATGATGATTTTAAAAATTGTATTTCATTTAGTTCTTAATTTGGCCAAATAAGATGTTAATATTTGTTGTGGGAACATTTAAGATGAGAGAGAGTGTTGTCTCAGTCAACTAATGGTAAGAATAACATGAGATTGTATGGATGAGAATGTAATTCATATGATTGAGTGCAAATAAATAAGAAAATAAGTTTGAAAAGTGTAAAATTATAGAACTTAAGAGTGATAGGATAAAGCCCCCAATTTGGTTTGTAGTTTTAGATTTTGATACGAGATGTTAGCCCTCAGGTGGAGGGAGAAAATGGAAGTCTAGTGTAAGAGCTAGTATCTTGCATACCTAGCCCTTCTTCAAGACTACTCAAACTTTAAATTAACCAATGTTTTTTATACCATCTCTAGTAATGTAAGGAATATTATTGCTCCTATTTGGCATAACACAATTTGAATACTTTTATAATAGAATTCCTATACTTTTTAATGATTTAGGATAAGGAAAATAATATTTTATTTATATTACTTTCATCTTACAAATATCTAGTTAAATTTAGTTAGTTGTTTGCTTTTTTTACAATTATAAAAAAATTACAAAAAAAGAATTAAACTTTCATTCCTATTATGACATCTATATTTTGAGTAAGAAAATTTTGCAAAGTAGAATTTTTATCTAATTTCTTCTGATTTAGTTACATATTGTATTTCTCCCTGTGGGTTCTATATTCAGGGCTTAATAAAAAAGTCATATATTACTTGATAACGATATATATACTTGCTTAGTATCCCATATTTAAATATAATGAGTGCATTCTTATTTGCTTTGAAGTCAAGTTTTTGGTGTCATTGCAAAGTAAGAAAAATAAATAAGAAAAATTAAGAATATAATTGGACACATCATACTGTCATATAAGTTTGGGATCGTCGTCACATTAGGAAAGAAATCACAAGGACTCACATCCAACCTATGGGGCGACGAGCTACATTGGGAAGGAAAGCTCAGGGACTCACATCCAACTGAAGAGGTAGCGGAGGGAATTAGAATTTAGGTATTAACCCAAGGATGGAAACTGGAATTTAGGTACCAGCCCTAGAATGAGAATCAGAAGCCTTACTCCATTTAAGGTGGTCTCACACCGATCTCGAGAAGGTGTCAGTTTAGGAAGGAAAATATAGGGACTCACATCCAACCTTAGAGGCAATGAGCAACATTGGGAAGGAAAGCCCGGTGACTCACATCCAACCCAAGAAGTAGGGAAGGGAATCAAAATTTAGGTATTTACCTCGGGAGCATTATGAGTGTGGAGATCTCATGGAAAGAATGCAAAAACATCATGGAATCTTGTGTAGAGTGTGAGACTTTGTGTAAAATATGTGGAAACTTTTGTGAAGAACCTAGAATGTGGTGGAGAACATAGAGTGTGTGAAAATGTGGAGGCAAAATTTGGAAAGAATTCATTTATTATATTACTATATTGTTTATGATCTTTTTTGTTAATATTAGGATTATTTTTTTTTCAAATTTGATTTTATTTTATTTTCCTTTAACTTTGAATTTTAATTTTAATTTTATTTTATTATTAGGTTTCTTTTGTATCATTCCTTGTTCGTTAGAGTTTAAGACCAATGTATGGTCCCACGATTTTTTATCTATTGACCTCACTTTTGGTTGAGGTTTAGTTTATTCTCTTTAGTAGCCTAAGGTCAAGCCATAGGACTTTCCTATTGACTATTCTTAGAAAAATAGAAAAGGAACCCTCACCATTAGAAATTTTACACTCCTCTTTACTCAGCTTGAAGTTCCACATATTGGTCTTAACCTCTAGCACTTAGTAGGTGGGGTCAATATGGGGGAACTCAAGATGAGTCACCTTAGGACTACTAGGCCTTAGGGTTGACCCCAGGTGTTTGTCTATAACTTAAGGTGCATATTTGCACTCACAATCCCTCACAATCCTAGGCTTTGGTCCCTTGATACTTTTGGGAGACTCATGTAGGTGGTCCTCTAAACCCACTAGCCCTAGGCTAGGGTTTAGCTAAGAACGTTATATAGAGGACCCAAAATGGGGTTTCTATCTGTCCATGACTTATTGAGGGTGGTTGGCGCTCCAACTCTACCAAGATACCCAAGCTATCCTTTTGCCCCTAAATTCCCCCAAATTACTTAGATACCGTTGGGACCCCAAATTTGGCCAAAATTCCCAAATTTACCCAAAATACCCAAGTTGGTTCAAAAATCATTTCAAGCACCTTTAAAACACCAAAACTATCTAAAATCACCTAAATTGGTCAAATTACCCAAATGCCCCCACCTTTGCTCAAGATTCCAAAAAATCCCAATAATTCCCAAAACCTCCCAAATATTCCCAATATCATTTTTTTCAACTATCACGTGACCCAATTCAGATAATTTGACCATCTTTGACCAAAAACCCCAAATTGCCTTTTAAAGCCAATTTTTCCCTAAATCTACCTCTAATGCTCATCAATTTGATCCCAATCTCCCCAAATTTAAATCTAAAACTCAAATCCACTCTTGATATGACCAATCTAGACCAAATCCATGCTCAATTAGTCCATCATTTGAACCCAATTTTGATTTAGATCAAAACCCCAATTTTGACCCCACAACTTGGTTCCACCAAATTGAACCCATAGCCCACTCAATTGGCCACAATTTGTGTTGAAGAACCTTCATAGCATACCCATACATCAAACTTGACCTTCAGTTGGCCTTGGTGAGGCCTCAATTTCATTTGATTTCAAGCTAAGTCCAGAAAGCCCAAAATTTTCCCCAGATTGTCCTTGTCTCAAAATCTCACCAAATCGATGGCCTTAGCCCAAAAATTTCCACTTCATCCCTTCATAAAAAACCTTTAAAACATCTTCCTTGATCATTTGAACCAATTAATTTGGACTTAGACCATGTCTAGACAAATCTGGACCCATGTCTAGCCCAACATTCCCAAATTGACCAAATTTCAAAAATCCCTCAAATTGACCCACCAATTGAACTCAAAATCACTTCAACCCTTCACCAAAAATCTTCATAACAATCATCTACACAACGTTGATCAATAAATTAGACCTATTGAAATGGCCAGCCTAGCCCAAAACCAAGCTTTGATTACTTGAACCCACACTGAACCCATGCACTAAAGATGGCCTAACTACCCCAAAGTCACAAAATTAATGACTCCACAACCATTAGTTGGACCCTAGTGGCCAGCCTAAACCTCTTAAAACCATATAAACTAAGCCATTGATAAAAGGTACCCTAAATTATGGGATTTAATGCCATATTTTCTTAAGCCTCGGATATTTTTGACAAAATAAAGCCTAAAATCATTAAGCTGTTGTGACAATTTCCCCTGGCTCACCTGACCTCCCTAGCCACCACCCATGGCCAGCCGGCCAGCCTAGTGGCTGGAAAATGGGCAAACCGAGAGCCACCCCCATGGAATTAAACCTAATTCAAACCTAGAAGCCACCTCATCCAAATTGAAGCTTAGAGCCTCTCTGCCATCCACCTAGGCAGCACATTTCACCCCCAGTCGGCCATGGAAGCAAGCCTAAGGCCATTTTTATAAAAATCTCTCCTCCCCGGCCTTGGAGAGAGAGCTGAAATTTTCTCTAAGAGACTTTCCCAAATTCATCCTAAAGCCTCTTTGAGACCTTAGTGCATCCTAACCACCACATTGCCTTGAAACCTCTTGCCGGAGCCCAATTTTTTAGTTCAAAACCTTATCGGAGACAGGACAAAGCTCTCCACACATCTACACTCCACCCAACTCAAATTAAACTCACCCACACCTTCACAACATTGAAAGAAGTTAAAGACCCATCAAATCCCCCTTCCATAGAGCCCATAGTATAGACTTTGATCAACACCTGAAATTGGCCTTGGTAAAATTTGGATCTAGGAAATTCACCATAGCAAGAGGCTTAATCCCTAGCTTCTTTGGATCCGAATGAACGTTCTGAGACTCTCTGATTGAAGCTTACTTTCTCAGAGCCAAGGTATTGATCTCCTCTTCCTCTTGAGCATATTTTGATTCTCCATTTAATTAGGCTTGATTTAATTGTATGATTATCTTATGGATATGTTCGTCTCACTTAGACGAGTCCATAAAATCAAACCCAAAGTGATTTGATCGAGTCTAGACTGAGATCTTAGGGTTTTAATGTGGACGGTCATGAGATCACTTTATCATGGATGAGGATGGGGAGCCGTATGATCGCGTGTGTATCAAATGGATAGAGGAGATCAAGCCGGACAACATTTCCTTACATGAACCGCGGGCCAATTCAGCGGCTACATGGATGGCGGCATCCGACCAAAGCGCATGCCTTTGAAGCTGCCTAGGATCCAGTCAGTGCCGCGCGTTTAAATAGATAAATAGAGAATTTAAAAAATCAGAAAATGTTCCCTAACTTTAAAAATTCATATCTTGGTGTAAAAAAATCATAAAAATAAAGTAAAAATACCCTCTTTCTTAGTGAATAGAGGAGAATAATATGGAAATAATTTTAAGTCCATGTGATGCATATTTTATTTTTATTTAATTAAACACTGATTTGAATGTTTTGATTCTCCATGCATATAAGCATATCACCATGGATTAAAATTTTAGCATGTTGTTGCCTCTATTTTAGAAGATATTCTCTAATTTTTTCAAAGTTAAAGGAGGTCTCTAAATAGTGATCCATATTTTTCAAATTTATATGCATTTTTTGCTTAAATTAATCATGAAATTTAGCATGTTTCTTATAAAAATCGAAGAAACCTTTGGAAGGTTTATGATGACCAGAGAACCTTTAAGAAAATTTCTCGTGAGCGAAGTCATTCAAAAAACACCTAATCTTTACAAACGCTAGATCACTAAGATAATTAATTTTTAAAAAATACAAACAACAAAATGACTTAATTTGTTATCTCCACTACGTTTTAGGATTCAGATAACTCACCATAAAAAAATTCAAAGCATTTTGAGTCCATTGGATGGCCTAAATTGATTTTTTAAGTTAAATATCTTTTTTGGCACTTAAATGATTTTTAAAAATCAAAATATAACTAAAAAATTTATAAAATTTATTTTTTCAGTTCTCTGTGATCAGGGAATTTTCTAAAAATAAAATGGAGTTTAAAATAAAAACTTAATTTTTTAGCCCATTTAGAATATTTAAAATAATTAAAAAATCCATAAAAATTACAAGAACAATAAAATTCTTGGAAATGTTCTAAATTTTTTCCAGAGCACTGAAGAACAATTGAGATATTTTTCCTAATTTTCTAAATAATTATATTGTATTTTCGAGCTTAAATATAATTTTTAATGGCTAAAATGGATTTTCATTAAAATAATTCCAATAAATCAAATAAAACTCAAAAAAATGTAAAATTTTCCTCTGACCTCAGGAAGATTTTTCAAAAATACCAAACCTAATTTTCCTCATTTAAAATATTTTATATTCAATAAATACCCCAAAATATAAAATAATTCCTAAATTTCAAAAAAAATTCAAAAAAAAACATGAAATTTGGTCCAAAGGCTTCTCTTGTCTAGATCTACCTCCAGTAAAAATTTCAATGGATTAGGATTTACCTTGGTCAAGTTAGGAATTTTCTTTAAAAAATCCTATTTTTGCATGAAAATTATTATATAAATTAAATTAAATTGTGAAAAATCACATTTTCTCCTCTGATGTCTTAATTGACCCATGAATCATGTAGAACTTTCAAAGTCATTTAGATTAAAATTGATGAATTATGAGTGTTAGACTCTTATGGGCAAATGTGTAATTTTGGAAATTTAGCCTTCATTAACATTTAGGCTTAATTCAAGGAATGAAATGGGCAACCTCGGATCTTAATCGATTTATTTGCATGTTTGAAACACAAGGGGTTAATTGGTAGAAACCAACCTCACTTTCTTAATTAAAAAGATAAGTTAATAAATTTCTAGATTATTAAAATTTGAAATTTTATTAAAATAAAATGAACCTAGGACTTAGGGGTATGACTTTTGAAATCAATAATTATTCAATTTAATACCCCTATTTGATTTTTAATTGAAATTCAAATAATAAATCATGATCACCTAAAGCTTAACCTTTTCAAAACTAATAAAGACATTCACCTAGGTCTTAAGGGCTTAGTAGTAATCTAAGTTAAATCAAGACTGATTAAATGAGGATTAGAAAAACAAACACAATTAAAATTAGAACATCTTTCAAACACTACAGTCCCAATTAGGACCAAAATTTGGCTAAGTGTTCCAATAACACTAACTNAGAAAAACAAACACAATTAAAATTAGAACATCTTTCAAACACTACAGTCCCAATTAGGACCAAAATTTGGCTAAGTGTTCCAATAACACTAACTTGCCTCTTTAAGGGACTTCACCCATATAATATTCAAAATTAGATTAAAAATGATAATTACCTTACTCTTAGGGATAATTGATACATCAATGTTCATTGAGCATTAGGGTGTTCATAGGATGAATTATTAAGCAACATAATAAGTTTAAATGAGCTCGAGGCTTTTCACCAGGTGATAAGAGGGAAGCATGGATCTGCTTATTCCTCTTAACATGTTGGATACCTAAGAGAGCTACTAAGATTAATATATTTTGCTTGACAAACACCATCCTAAATCAAATTAATAAAGACCCACCAAGATATGACCAAGGGTTAGGTAGGTCATCAAAATTTTACTTCCCCATTTCATATAAACTGCCTTAACATGCCTTTTAAGTTTTAGATGGTGGAACGAGAAGACTCGCCAAGTACACTTTTACAATTTTTTGCATTATCTTTCTTGTACTTTTAAGCTATACTTTTGTGCTTATACAAACTTGTATGCTAAACAACGATGCCACCCTGCATGAAAACTAAAACTATCAGGATAACCACAAAACCAAAACCAAAACTAAAACTAAAATCAACCAAGATAAAATTCACCCCCACAACATTCAAAATATAAAACAACTTAAAATTTAATCACAAACATCACACAAAACTACAATTACAACTAAATTAAGATGTCTCCAATGGATGATCGGGGATTCTTCGGAGGAGGTAACCTACGGTTACTAACTAGGCTTCTTATGGCCTAAATGACTCATTAAGTTGAGTTTAGTTAGTTCATTTGGACTAAGTGAATCCAATAGATAATAGTGGTGTCGGAACGAGGGAATCGTAGGATCCCAACCGGTGTCACTCCATTCAACTTTAACATGCCCCTATAAAATTTAAGGAACTGCAACACAATAAGTTTAAATGAGCTCGAGGCTTTTCACTAGGTTATAAGAGGGAAGCATGAACCTACTTCTTCCTCTTAACCTATTGAATTCCTCAAAGAGCTACTAAGCTTAATATGTTTTGCCTGACAAATATCATCCTTAACCAAATTAATAAGGACCCACCAAGATATGACCTAGGGTTAGGTAGGTTGTCAAAATTTTACTTTCCCGTTTCATATAAACTGGCTTAACATGACTTTTGAGTTTTAGGTAGTGGAATGAGAAGACTCGCCATGTATACTTTTACAGTTTTTAGCATTGTCTTTCTTGTACTTTTATGCTATACTTTGGTGCTTATACGAACTTGCATGTTAAACAATGATGACACCCTGCATGAAAATTAAAACTATCAGGATAGCCACAAAACCAAAAACAAAACTAAAATTAAAATCAACCAAGATAAAATTCACCCCCACAACATTCAGAATATAAAAAAACTCAAAACTTAATCACAAACATCACACAAAAAACCAAATTGCAACTAAATTAAAATGTCTCTATGGGATGATCGGGAATTCCTCAAAGGAGGTAACCTACGATTGCTAACGAGGCTTCCCACAGTCTAAATGAAATTATGGAACTCATTAAGTTGAGTTTAGTAAGTTCATTTGGATTAAGTGAATCCAATAGAAAATAGTGGAGCCCGAACGAGGGAACCGTAAGATCCTAATCGGTGTCGCTCTAATCAACTTTAACATGCCCCCAAAAAATTTAAAGAACTTCAAGCTTAGGGCCACCTGATTTGACATGATAAGCTGGCACACCAGAAAACACAAACTCGTAGTGGTGAAGAGCTTGGAGCTAGCATGGTGGGCAGCACAACCATCTTCAATAGCAAAACTTGTCTTCCCCAGCTAAACAAATATTCCTTCTTTAGATATAAACAACAAAGCCATAGGACTTCGAGGTTGCTTGCTTATGCAATGTAAATCCTCACCTTATTTTTAGGCCTTTGTATAACTCTAATATACAATATAAGCACTAAATCATCTTAGGATTCCGAGGTCGTCGTTCGCCATGACCTAAATATAACTTGGAAAACATTAAGATAACTTGGAAAGTCACCGAGGTTCTCCCTTGGATCCATGACATCCCTTAGTTCTTCCTCCTTTGGACTCTACAACAAAATGTTCCAAATTTGAACCAATCCCCTTTCACACCTCTACGTCCAATCTCATTGAAAAGTCCTACCCTTTGAAACTCCATGAAGATAATATTTCTTGATTTTTAATGGAGTCTTCTTAGGTGACTTTGGTCATTTATGATGTAATTAATTATAGGAGCTTGCCTTTATATGAAGCATGTCCGAACCTAGTTTAATATAAACCCTATTTAATTCTTTTTATTAAATAGGGGAACTTATCGACAAATATAAAGGTTTCGTAGACCAAGCGAACGTCATATATTCCTTAGTTTATTTGATCGAGCCTCATCCTCAAGTCTTGTGTTTATCCTATGGGATAGATACAAGATTTGAGGTATAATGCTCTTTCATTCAAACTATGAAAAAATATGAGGTCAGTTTGATTTCATATTTTTCTAAAAATAAATATTTATATAAATTAAAACATCCTTCCGGAAGTAGGCGACGAGATTATGATTCCGGTGATCGACAGCTTCTTACAGGCAACTTCTCTAACCAAAAATAGTGCCGACAGCTTCTGGTGACTCCGCTGGGGACAAGCTTTTCTCTCCATACAAATCAAAAAATATTATCTTCACACATCGATAATGTGTCAATGTCCCTGCTGGACCAAATTACTCTTCTTCGATTTGCATACTTTACCCATTTTTGTCTTAGGAAAGTACAGCTAACTTTTTGGACTTCAAGACTATTTGTTCAACCATCTTTGAACACAGGGGCTAGCGAGGCACCCCCAATAGGTGTGTGAGTGGACTAGTTCCACCTGGGCATTGCCTGCCACTAAATGGGTCCCGCACTAGGTCCTAAACTACTTCACATCTCCCTTTCAAATTTGATCTGCTATTCTGTAAATTTAACCAAATCGTGTTGTGTTGTGCGCACTTTAAAATTTTCTTATATTAATTAAATTTTACACCTCTTGATTTTTCTTAAAAAAAATTTTAAAATACTCATAAATTAAGACCTGCCCGGTCTACAGATCAACCTCTACTTTCAGTGCTTGCACTAAAAAATTACAAGATTTTTGGCCATATAACTAATACCGAAACTTTCTGCCTTCAAGCCTGCTGCAATGGCCTACCCAACACTGACCTTTTCCTGTAACCTGCCAACAAGCCACGAAGCCCGTAATCTCGCTCCTACCATCAAATTTGGCACCATATTGGAAGATCTCAAGGTCATCCTCAGGAAAGCCCCGTTTGCGGTAATGAAGATCGCCGCACCAGAAATATAGGAACCGTCTTCAGAGTTCAACCTAAATTGCCTTCAAGACTTCCTTGCCTGAAAGAATTCTAAAACTACTACTGTCATGGCACCCTCCAAACCTGCTATGTCCGCTGCTGCTAAGGGAAAATAAGTAATGATTATTGAGGATCTGACTAAGGGATTAACTGTCGCACCACCCGTGTTTGAAATCTGATCAAGCTCAAGGACTGTACCACTGACACAAACCCAAAAAAGAAATCGTAACAAAAAGGGTTCGGAAGTCCATCAAAGCCCAGACTCTTGAAAAGAAAAAAAAAGGATTGCCAAAAATTTATCCATTCCTACGAGGGAGTAGATTCCATCATCCGATGGATACCGATGGATATGAGAGTATCTGGAGAATCGCTGCTGCATTACCACCACTTCATGCACATGGTTGGGAGAGAAAGAAGTTCACTCCTATCACCCGAGTTAGTGCAGTTTTCGAAAGGCTAGCTACCAAAGAAGGTTGTTCAGTTAGTGAGTTACTTAAACGAGTGGGACATGCAATTTTTCCTCGCATGAAGAAGGAAATTTTGAAGGGCGTTAAATCTGTCAGACAATCCCATAAGACAACTGGAGTGCCCCCTACTCGCATCCCTGTTTGGTTATGTTTAGGGAATAGAGTTGATAACACAGTGATTACTACAGATCATAACACCACGAGGACTACAGGCCGTTGACTTGTTAAGTAGAGATCGAGTTCGAAATTCTTACCCGTCAACAACTATGGAGATATTCCTACAATCCCAAAGGCAAAGACAAGACGATTACCCGGTATTGTAGCCGGTCTACACCACGGGGAGCATACTTTCCCTCGACATAGACACTCAGTCCTGAGACATCATCGTCAAAAAAGAAAAAGGTATGGGTACCCAAGGTCGTTGCACCGATACAGTGCAGTGAGCCCGTGGGACAAGGACAGGGAATGAAACCATGGTCTGAAATATCTAACATCGTCGCAACAATAGCCAGCGAGATGGAGGAAAAAGTAGAGGTTGTCCATCAGTGTCCTCCGGATCTTAAAGCTATCAAGGAATCAATAATTGAAGAGAATGTTGAGGAACTCAGTATCAAGATTTCCGAGTTAACTCCAAAACACTGAGTTTCCGTTGATAGCAAAGATGAAAAATTTGATTAAAATGATTACTTGGAGGAAGATTTAATGGATTTCCATGTAATTGAAACAAGAGCCACCACATTTGTGCGCAAGGCTCAACCTCACACCGAAGAGAACACCGTAGATGTGCTGCGTTTTGCTATCCTCCTAAGGGTTGAGAAAGTTTGTCTATTGGAGAAAAGAATAGAAGAAATGACCACAACCATGACCGCCATGGCCACTATTCAAGGGCAATCACAAGCATCACAATTGGCTTCTCCATAGACCAATCAATTTGAAATCATATACATCACAGATGAAAGAAGAGAGATTGCTTCAGCAAATAGAGACGAGCAACATAGAAAGGATTCTCCATCAGGTACTATGCCAGAGAAAGAGCTCAAGCAAATTGTTGAACAAGTGCGGGACGCCTTTACCCAATCTAAGGGCGGGGCATTGGTTCTAAAGCGTAGACCCTACCCGGAGGAATTCGATGTCGTGCCTTTTCCCAAGGGTTTTGTGGCCCCAAACCTCAAGATATTTGATGGGACTGGGAATCCAGACAACATATAGCACATTTCTGAGCCAGCTGTGGTAATACAAGAAATAGTGAAGCTCTACTATTCCAATAGTTTGTCAGCAGCTTGTTAGGAATTGCTTTTGACTGGTACGCTGACCTTCCCAATGGGTCGGTTAAAACATTTTTCAAGTTGGAACAGCTGTTTGTGAAAAGATTTACCGGGGCACAACATCATGTGTTTATTGGAGAGCTCATGATTGAAAAACAAAAGCCAGAAAATGTGTACACACCAGTTAGGGTCAAAAATGAAAATGAAGATCAAAAGACTCGGGTAGTATGGGTCAACAATGATATCCAACTGCATGGATACAGCCAGAAAATGTCACAATGGGGTGGTCTTACACTAGCCTCCGAATGTGCTACACCCAACTATTGCCTCATGGCCATTCGAGTGTTGGGGCACAGACATAATAGGTCTAATAGACCCTCCATCTTTCAAAGGACATAGGTTTATACTTGTCGCTACATATTACTTCACCAAATGGGCAGCTGTAGTACTGTTGCATGAGGTTATGACACAACACGTCCTTCAATTTTTTAAAAGCCAAATTGTCTACCATTTAGGAGTACCACGAAAAATAATTTTCGACAATGGGACAGCTTTTAGAAGCATAAAGATCAACAACTTTGTCAAAAAACATGGGATAGATTGGAGATACTCTACGATTTACTATCCCAGAGTAAATGGTCTAGCTGAAGCCTTTTACAAAACACTGGTACATATTTTAAAGAAAACACTGAATGAAAACAAAAGGGTTTGGCACAAAAAACTATTAGAAGCCTTGTAGGAAAACCAGACAAATTTCTTGACTCCCACTTAGTGTACAACTGATATGCTTATGTACGGGTTCGAGGCCATGCTACCACTCCAAGTTCAGACACCGTCTCTTAGAGTTGTTGTTGCCAACCAACTCACACCGAAAGAAAGTGCAAAACTCAAACTTGAAGAACAGGAATTTTTTGAAGGAAAATGACTAGAAGCACAATAACATTTGGAGCTTTACCAGGTGAAGATGGTACAAGCCCATGACAAATTGGTCCACCTAAGGACATTCAAAGTTGGTGACCTCGTAGTTGTGCTCAATAGTCCTATTCTTGAACGCCACAAAATAGGTGGAAATTTTGAGCCAACTTGGGAGGGACCATTTGTCATTGAAAAGGTCTATACAGGAGGAGCCTACCAGTTAGTAGACTTCCAAGGTTAAAGACCCATGTTACCAATAAATGGACGATATCTGAAAACCTATTATGCAACCTGATGTCGGTTGCCTCAACTTGCTTTGGAACTTTGAAACTTCGATTGTTTTGGGGTTATCTATGTGGCCAAATGTCTATGACCGGGTTCAAATTTTGTAATTAACCTCAATATAATGAAAATTTTGCAAAAAAAAAAATTTTAACTTCAAATTTTCTCCTTTCCACTTTTGAGTATAATGTTCCACAAAATTAAACAAAATTCATACATAAATAAACAATTCATTTCACTAAAACAAATTAAAATTTACTTCAATAAATACTTTATTTTGTTCTTGTTCATGCCAAGTTTCGGCCCACTCACATTTTTCCTGTCTTCTGCAAAAAAATGTCGGGACAGAGGCTGATCTTTGCTTTCAAGGATGGTTGGAGCCTCACACTGAATGAGGAAATGGCGCCGCAGGGTGGTACCATAGACTTCACATAGACTTTAACCAAGTCAACATGAACTACAAAGGTCCTCTGATGAATGAAGTTTGCTGCCGAGAAAAGGAGGGATTTCCGTCACTACTGAGGGTGGCTGCCAAAGACAATGCATCACATAAAGGCAAGAGTGTGATATAAGAGTAGGATCTGAGGTAGGGGCCCAGTTATCTGCCATCCATGATAGCTACTCCAGTCGGAGGCCTAGTAGCTGCCAAAAATGAACGACTGCTAGAGGCTTCGCTTCGCAAGACTCAGCGTAGCAATTCGAGCCGCAAAAAACTTAGGGCTTTTCTACGAGAAGAATGCGGATGTCAAAAGGAAGCAGAACTCACCCCTATTCCTGAGGGGAATATCTATGATCCATACATGAAAGAGACTTCTTCCAGCCGACCTGCCATAGATGAAGAACCAGGGTTCGTCACAGACCTAGAGACACTTTCAACTTCAGATGCCTTATGCACGGGTTGCCCGACGCTGAGATACCTGCAGGGACTTCAGCCAAAGGGGCATTTGTAAAGTCCTCAGATTGTAAAGTTTCATATTTACGATACTTTGGTATATTGGAAGAGCATACCTCCACCACAGATGGATCTTAGACTCCAAATTTTCTGATGAATGAGCCATACGTCCCATTGGGGACATATCAGGATATACCATGGGGCCCAGTGTCATACATCCCTCTAGATCCCAAATCTCATGTTCCAGATCAGTCAATGCTAGTTTGGGTTCCTGCCAATGTTCAAAAAAAGGAGCACCCGCGACAGCTACCGACTCCTAGTACGATGGAGTACTACAAAACAAGCAAGATGAATAAATAAGAGCTTGAATTCTATGAGGAAGTCTAAGGAAGATTCGTCAACATATTGGAAGGCATGGAGCTGTATACCAGGGTCTTCTTCGAGAGTGATGAAAAAAATATTCTTGACTACATCTTTGATTTCATAGATAGAGGCCGAGCAGACGTTCTCATGGAAAGAACATAATATGAGCCAAAGAAAGGGATGAGAGGAAAAGGAAGAATCACCATTCAGAGCGGTTGTTGCTACAATTTTACAAACGACAGACAGGGAAATCCGTCGAAGATCCTCAGACATGACCAGGTAGATCCACTACCTCCTATAATAAAGTGGATGATCAAGAGGATGGTAAAGTGGAGCATAGTGCAGCTACCTGCATCCCGAATAGTTGCATCATCAACATCAATGACGAGGGTGATTGCATCCCTCCCCATATGGACCACTACAATTTTGTGAGACCCTTTTGCATGGTCTCATTCATAAGTAAAAGCAATATATTGTTTGTGAAAGAAATTGACATTGTCGGCCTTGGAGAGTTCAGAGGAGCTATAGAGATTCCGCTGCCAGTTAGTTCAGTTTTGGTCCTGAAAGGAAACGTGGAAGATGTCTCCAAGCACTGCATTCCAGGGTTGCGACACCGTAGGGTGTCCGTAACCTTCCATAGAATGGATGACAGCAAAGTACCATACGAATTCCAGCTAGACTCAGAGCTAGCAGAACTACTGTCATACAAGCTATGAGAGGGTTGTACCTCTAAGTACATGCAAAGGGAACTCTTATCTTGGAGCATGACTTATAAGGTTTGCTCGATCAGCAGATGATACAGAGGGTCAGAGGGTTCACTTTTTTTTTTTACAACAACATGATATGTACCACACATACTCAGCCTTCAATGTATACATGGCATGAGATGTTTTGAACGTACTTTGATATGGACTATATGTTGTACCTTTTTAGGTGTCAACCTATGTTTGATATATCATATTTTGATTTGAGCAGATTGATGGAATTTTCTCTAAAAAATATGCCTTCTTGTCAGTTGCCTCTTTGTGCAATGGATGGAAACCACGAACCATGTGTTGGTTCAAAATTTCAATGAACGAAGAACGAAACATTAAATTTTTAACAAAAATAAAATTCAAACAAAAATAATCACAAATGAACAAACAAAAAAACAAATTTACTTTGAAAATCAACCAATTAAAATTAAAATTTTAAAGACATATTTTTAAAAATTAAATTTGATAAAGACAATAAGAAAAGAAAATGAGTCTCATGAGTGGATTCTCTCAATTTCAGAGTTTCTTACTCTTTGTGAGCGCAACACAACCATCTTTATCTGCATTAACTCTCTTCACATCCCCGCGGAATTTCACATTCTGCACAAGGCCCCACAAAACTCTACAAACCTTATTCAACAAAATCAACCTTCTCACAAAACACATTTCTGTAAATCCAACACAATAAACTCTTTCTGAGAATTATCCCTATATTTCAATTCTCTCGTATTTGAATCAGTCCTATGTTCCTGATTCGCTATACTCGAGGTTGGTCCTTAACTTACGACTCTCTTTTTGAGATTGTTACCAAAATTCTAATTCTCATTTCCAAATCAGTACCTAAATTCTGAGTTCTTCACATATTTTCATATTTTATTCACATATTCACCACGAATTTACACATTTGAATCTGCATATTTTCTGCATAAGCACATACTTTCCTCGTCTCCTCTTAGGTTGGAAGTGATTCCTAGTGCTTTCATTTCTAACGTGATCGATATATTTTCTCACTACCACTTGGGTTGGATGTGATTCCCAGAGCTTTCCTCCTCAATGTAGCAGGTACTTTCCTCGTCACCTCTTAGGTTGGATGTGAATCCCAGTGCTTTCATTCCTAACATGATCAATATATTTTCCTGCTATCTCTTAGGTTGGATGTGAGTCTCAGAGCATTCCTCCTCAATGTAGCAGATATTTTCCTCATTACCTCTTAGGTTGGGTGTGAGTCTCAGTGCTTTTCTTCCTAATGTGATAGATATATTTTCCCACTACCACTTGAGTTGGATGTGAGTCCCAGAGCTTTCCTCCTTAATGTAGCAGATATTTTCCTCATCACCTCTTAGGTTGGATGTGAGTCCCAGTGCTTTTCTTCCTAACGTGATCCATGTATTTTCCAGCTAACACTTGAGTTGGATGTGAGTCCCAGTGCTTTCCTCCTCAATGTAGCAGATATTTTCCTTTTCACCTCTTAGGTTGGATGTGGGTCCCAGTGCTTTCCTTCCTAACGTGATCCATATATTTTCTCACTACCACTTGAGTTGGATGTGTCCCAAAGCTTTCCTCCTCAATGTAAAAGATATTTTCTTCATCATATCTTGGGTTGGATGTGAGTCCCAGTTTTTTCCTTCCTAAAGTGACATATATATTCTCCCTCACATTTCAGTTGGAATATAACTCCTCAGTGATAACTCAAACTGGTATAGACCTTTCTTTCTGGCATAATATTTTTAATGGTTGTCATCTTCTACACTGTTGTTACATTTTTAAGTCAGATGTGATCCTCTGTGCTTTCCATCTCGATTCGTTCCTCCCACACAATATTATTCTCATCTTTTGAATTCAGTTTTAAGACCACCTTAAATAAATTATGGCATCTGATTCCTATCTTGGGATTGATACCCAATTTTCAATTCCCACCTTTGGGTCAGCACTTAGATACTGATTCCCATCCTTTATAAATACCTGAAATTTCACAACTCAAAATGCACTCTCTGATCCCCAACGAGAGTCTCTACTCCTTGATTTCAATCAGATGGTCATCTGTTAATTTCTTAGCAGAAACAAATCACACACACAGCTCTACACATACTTGCAGGTCTGTTGACTTCGGAATTTATATTGGTTTTCTTGATCTTGTCGGTGAATGCCAATACGTGTGGTGTGCTTACCCAACACACCCCAACTATTGGGGTCCATTTGTTGACCCTTACTTTTGGTTGAAGTTTAGGTTTTTCTCTTTAGTGGCCTAGGGTCTAGCCATAGGACTTTCCTCTTTACTATTCTTAGAAAACTAGAAAAGGAACCCTCACTATTAGAAATTCTACACTCCATTTTACTCAGCTTGAAGTTCCACATATTGGTCTTAGCCTCTAACACTTATTAGGTGGGGTCATTATGGGGGAACTCAAAATGATTCACTCTTAGGACTACTAGACCTTAGGGTTAACCCTGGGTGTTGGTCTAGGTCTTAAGGTACATATTTGTGCTCACAATCACTCTGAATCCTAAACTTAAACTTCTAGGCTTTGGTCCCTTGATACTTTTGGGAGACTCATGTAGGTGGTCCCCTAAACTCACTATCCTTATGCTAGGTTTTAGCTAAAACCACTACATAGAAAACCCAAAAAGGGGTTTCCATTGGTCCATGACTTATTGAGGGGAGTTGGAACTCCAACTCCACTAAGATACCCAACATATCCTTTTACCCCTAAATTCTCCCAAATTACCTAGATACCCTTGGGACCCCAAATTTGGCTAAAATTCCCAAATTTACCCAAAATACCCAAGTTGGTTCAAAAATCATTTCAAACACCTTGAAAACACCCAAACTTCCCACAATTACCAAAATTGACCAAATTACCAAAATGCCCCCTCCTTAGTCCAAGATTCCAAAAATTTTCAAAAACCCCCAAATATTCCTATTTCATTTTTCTCAACTATCACATGACCCAAAAAACACCCAAATCTACCTCAAATGCTCATCAGTTTGATGCCAATCTCCACAAATCTCAATCCCAAACTCAAATCCACTCTTGATCTAACAAATTTAGACCAAATATAGGCTTAATTAGTCCATCATTTGAACCCAGCTTTGATTTAGATCAAAACCCCAATTTTAACCCCACGACTTGGTTCTACCAAACTGAACCCATAGCCCACTCAATTGACCACAATTTGGGTTGAAGAACATTCATAACATCCTCATACATCAAACTTGACATTCAATTGGCCTTGGTGAGGTCTCAATTTCATTTGATTTCAACCGAAGTCTAAAAAGCCACAAATTTGCCCCAAATTGGCCATGTGTCAAAATCTCACATATTTGATGGCCTTAGCCCCAAAATTTCCACTCCATCTCCAAATTAAAAAAATTCACAAAATCTCCCTTGATCATTTGAACCATTCAATTTGGACTTATCCTAAGGCTAGCCCAACCTAGACCCATGTTTAGCCCAACATGCCCAAATTGACCAAATTTCGAAAATCCCTCAAATTGAGCCACCAATTGAACTCAAAATCACTTCAACCCTTCACCAAAATTTTTCATAGAAATCATCTACACAATGTTGATCAATCAATTAGGCCAATTGACATGGCTAGCCTTGCCCAAACCCAAGCGTTGATCACTTGAACCCACATTGAACCCATGCACTAAAGAGGGCCTAACTACCCCCAAAGTCACCAAATTAATGACTCCACAGCCATTAGTTGGACCCTAGTAGCCAGCCTAATCCTCTTAATACAACATAAACTAAGACATGGACCAAAGGTCCTGTAAATCAAGAAATTTAATGCCATATTGGCTTAAGCCTTCAATATTCTTGCCAAAACAAAGTCTAAAATCATTAAATTATTGTGAGATATTCCCCTAGCTCACCTGACCTCCCAAGCCACCTCCCCTGGCTGGTTGCCAGCCTAGTGACTAGAAAATGGCCAAACCAAGAGCCACCCCCATGGAATTAAATTCAATTCAAACCTAGAGGCCACCTTATCCAAATTGAAGCATAGAGCCTCTCTGCCCTCCACCTAGGTACACATTTCACCCCCCAATTGGCCCTGGAAGCAAGCCTAAGGCCATTTTTATAAAAAGCTCCCCTCCATGGACATGGAGAGAGAGCTAAAAATTCCTCTAAAAGACTTCCCCAAATTGATCTAAAAGCCTCTTTTATACCTCCTCAGTGCAACCCAACCACCACATTGCCCTGAATCCCCTCTTCCTCCCGAGTCTATTTTGATTCTTCATTTAATTATTCTTGATTAAATTATATGATTACCATATAAATATGTTTGTTTCACTTAGACGAGTCCATAAGATCAAATCTGAAGTGATTTGGTTGAGTATAGGCTGAGATCTTAGGGTTTTAGTGTGAACGATCATGGGATCACTAAATCAGGGTTGATGATGGGGAGTCGTCCGATCACACGTGCATCAGATGGACGAAGGAGATCAAGCCGAACAACATTTCCTTACATGAACCACAAGCCGAGTCAGTGGCTACGTTGGTGGTGGTGTCCGATCACGCGTGCCTTTAGAGCTTCCTAGGATTCAGTCAGTGCCGCACGTTTAATTAGATAAATAGGAAATTTAAAAAATTAAAAAATGATCCCTAACTTTAAAAATTCGTATCTTTGTGTAGAAAAATCATAAAAATAAAATAAAAATACCCTCTTGCTCAGTGAATAAAGGAGAATAATGTGGAAATAATTTTAAGTCAATGTGATGCATATTTTATTTTTAATTAATTAAACACTAATTTGAATGTTTTGATTTTCCATGCATATAGGCATATATCAACATAGAATGAAATTTTAGTATGTTTTTACCTCTATCGTAGGGGATATCTTCTGATTTTTTCAAAGTCAAAGGAGGTCCCTAGACAAAGATCCATATTTTTTAAATTTATATGAATTATTTGCTGAAATTAATCATGGAATCTAGCATGTTGCTTAGAAAAATGCAAGAAAATTTTGGAAGGTTTATGATGACCAGAGAACCTTTAGAAAAATTTCTCATGAGCCAAGTCATTCAAAACACACCTAATCTTTACAAACCCTAAATCACTAAGATAATTAATTTTAAAAAAATGACTTAATTTTTTATCTCCACTATTGTTCGGGATCCATAGAACTCACCATAAAAGTTTTAAAGCATTTTGAGTCCATTTGATGACCTAAACTAATTTTTCAAGTTAAATATATTTTTTGGCACTTAAATAATTTTTAAAAACCAAAATATAACTAAAAAATTTATAAAACTTTTTTCTGAATTCTCTGTGATCATGGGTATTTTCTAAAAATAAAATGGAGTTTAAAATAAAAACTTGATTTTTGAGCCCATTTTGAATATTTAAAATAATTAAGAAATCCATAAAAATAAAAAATAAAATAAAATTATGGAGATGCTCTAAATTGCTTCTTAAGCACTTAAAAACAATTAGGATATTTTTCCTGATTTTCTAAATAAAGATATTGTATTTTCAAGCTTAAAAATATTTTTTAAAGGCTAACATGGATTTTCATTAAAATAATTCCAATAAATCAAATAAAACTCAAAAAAATATAAAATTTTCTCCTTTGGGTTCTCTGACCTTGGGAAGATTTTTCAAAAATACAAAACTTAATTTTCCCTCTTTAAAATATTTAATATTTAATAAATACCTCAAAACTTTAAATAATACTTAAATTTCAAATAAAATTCAAAAAATCATGAAATTTTGTCCAAAGGCTTATCTGGGATTAAGATTTACGTTGGTCAAGTAAGGAATTTTAATTGAAAAATCCTTATTTTGCATGAAAATAATTATATAAATTAACTTAAATTTTCAAAAATCACATTTTCTTCTCTGATGTCTTAATTGACCCATGAATGAGGTAGGATAAAAATTTTAAAGTCATTTGGATTAATTTTGATGAATTATGAAGTGTTAGAACCTTAAGGGCAAATGTGTTATTTTGGAAATTTAGCCTTAATTAACATTTTGGCTTAATTCAAGGAGCGAAATGGGCAACCTCTGATCTTAATTTGGATGTTTGAAACACAAGGGGTTAATTGGTAGTAATTAACCTCACTTTCTTATTAAAAAGATAAGTTAATAAATTTCTAGAATATTAAAATTTGGAAGTTTACTAAAATAAAATGAACCTAGGACTTAGGGGTATGACTTTTGAAATCAATAATTAATCAATTTAATACCCTTTTTTTTTCAAATGAAATTCAAATAATAAATCATGATCACCTAAAGCTTAACTTTTTCAAAACTAATTAAGACATTCACATAGGTCTTAAGGGCTTAGTAGTAATCTAAGTTAAATCAAGACTGATTAAATGAGGATTAAAAAAACAAACACAATTAAAATTAGAACATCTTTCAAACACTACAAGCCTAATTAGGACCAAAATTTGGCTAAGTGTTCCAAAAACACTAACTTGCATATTTAAGGGTCTTTACCCACATAATATTCAAAATTAGATTACAAATAATAATTACCTTACTCTTAGGGATAATAGATACATCAATATTCATTGGCATTAGGGTGTTCATAGGATGAATTATTAAGCAATATAATAAGTTTAAATGAGGTCGAGGCTTTTCACCAGGTGATAAGAGGGAAGCATGGATCTGCTTCTTCCTCTTAACATGTTGGATACCTCGGAGAGCTACTAAGCTTAATATATTTTGCTTTACAAATACCATCCTTAATCAAATTAATAAAGACCCACCAAGATATGACCAAGGGCTAGGTAGGTCGTCAAAATTTTACTTCCCCGTTTCATATAAACTGCCTTAACATGCCTTTTGAGTTTCAGGTGGTTGAACGAGAAGACTCTCCAAGTACACTTTTACAATTTTTAGCATTATCTTTCTTGTACTTTTAAGCTATACTTTTGTGTTTATACAAACTTGTATGCTAAATAACGATGCCACCCTGCATGAAAACTAAAACTATCAGGATAGCCACAGAACCAAAACCAAAACTAAAACTAAAATCAATCAAGATAAAATTCACCCCCAAAACATTCAAAATATAAAACAACTTAAAATTTAATCACAAACATCACACAAAACTATAATTACAACTAAATTAAGATGTCTCTATTGGATGATCGGGGATTCCTCGGAGGAGGTAACCTACGGTTACTAACGAGGCTTCCT
>NEWO01000986.1:120136-133545 GCA_003013225.1 Phalaenopsis aphrodite
CACTCCTCTACGTCCGATCTCATTAAAAAGTCCTGCCCTTTGAAACTCCTTGAAGATAATATTTTCTGATTTTTATTAAGAGTCTTCTTAGGTGACTTTGGTCATTTAAGATGTAATTAACTATAGAACTTGCCGTTATAGGAAACATGTCCAAACCCAGCTTAATATAAAGCCTATTTAATTCTATATATTAAATAGGGGAAGTTTTCGGCAAATATAAAGGTTTCGCAAACCAAACAGACCTCGTATTTTTCTTAGTTTATTTGATCGAGCCTCATCCTCAAGTCTTGTGTTTATCCTTCAGGATAGATACAAGATTTGAGGTATAATGCTCTTTTTTTTAAACTATGAAAAAATATGGGGTTAGTTTAATTTCATATTTTTCTAAAACTATATATATATATATATATATATATATATATATATTTATGTAAATTAAAACGTCCTTTTGAAGCGGGCAACTGTATTTCGATTCTGGTGACCGACAGCTTATTACAGGCAACTCCTCCTACCAAAAATAGCGCCGACATTATCAATCCCACAAAAAATGCAATTTAACAACATTTGATGAAATAAAAAATAACTCTTATTTTTTATGCTTTGAAGATGTAATAAAACTGATAATATGCTGAAGCATATTTGAAACATGAGAGGTGCATATGTGTAGAATTTGTAATCTCATATTTAATATCTTCTCTAGTCTGATGCCGTATAGAAAGTAGCAATCATCAATCTGTCTTCTGAGGCAATTTATTGATCAAGCTAACCTTATAAACCATGCTAGAGAGCTAAAGTCCCCTCATGTATACTTAGAGGTAAAACTATCTCACAACTTGTACGGGTGCAGTCCCTCCAAATCCTGGTTGGCCCTCAAATTTCTCGTCGGGCTATCCATACTGCACTTTACTGTTGTCCACCCTTTGTAATGTGACTAGGACTCTACGGCATGACACTCCAGGAATGCATTGTTTTGCCAGTTCTATTCCATTTCCCTTCAAAATTAGCACTAACCAATTGACAGTGGAATCTTGATTGATCCTGAAATTCTTTAGGTCTGACGATATCTATCTATTTCCAGAACAGAATGTTGCTTTGGCTCATGAATGAAATTGTATAGAATAGTCTGAGGATGTCAGGGTGATCAATGTGGGGAGAATTGCAATCTTTTTTCTCATAGATGTTGATGATGCAGCAATTTGGAATATAATATGTTAGTAAAATACTATATTTTACCATCCTCTTAATCATCTTCTTTATCATGGATAGCGTGGGATCCACCTCATCATTTCTTTAAATACTCGAGAGGTTCCTTAGTTTATCCTTCACAAAGTTTATAACAACAGCCACCCTAGATGATGATTCTACATTTTCCACACATCCATTTTTATAGCTCAGAATATGTCTTCTTTCTTGATAGTCCAACACAACCTCTTTCTCTTAGATCGAATACAAATATAAGGATATTCTTTTCACCCCTTTCTGAAAATACCCTGGTGTGTAGTTTGAATCCTTCCAAGAAGTTAAAAAACTTCCTTTGAATTACCTCATGAAACTCAAATTCTCATTTTTGGACCATATACATCTTTTCCAACTCGAATCTAGAAATTCTCTTCAAATGTCTGTCGGCACCTAAAAGTTGAGGAGTTGCCAAAAGATTCTCTACAAATGTCTGCCGGCACTTAAAAGTTGAGGAGTTGCCTATTGGAAGCTATCACCCGCCATAATCGAAATCCCGTCGCCCACTTCAGAAGAGCATTTAATTTACACACACACACACACACACACACACACACACACACACACACACACACATATATATATATATATATATATATATATATATATATATATATATATATATATATATATATATATATATATATATATATATATATATATATATATTAAGAAAACATTTTACTTCATTTCAAAATCAGGTACAAATCTAAGATGAGGGACCTTAAGAAGGTCACTTTCTAACAAAAAAAGTAGGGGGAGGGTGGGGAAGAAGATACATTGATTTCAGTAGATATTAGCCCTTCTTAGGCAAGTCAGTTGGCAGGGTTATTCCCCTCCCTATAGATGAAAGAAAACTTAACATATATAGAGGCTCTAAGCTGATGTATTTTTTGTAGCCATTGTGAAAATCTTCAAGAAGGGGCATCCATGTCCTGTAGAAGCATCAGTAGGTTTTCAGAGTCCACCTCCACCCACAGATTACACCATTTCGACAATAAGGCCAGCCTTATTGCCCAATAAAAAATAATGAGTTCGGTTTCCAAAACATCACCACCAAGGGTGGGGGAGGAGAACCAAAGGAGACATCTGCCCTTATGATTTCTAAACACTCCCCCCATACCAGCACCAAATCTGAAAAAACAACCATCAGTGTTAACTTTGATACAAGAATGGGATGGGGTTTTCCAACAGACCATGATCACTTTGGGAGACTTGGTGGCTTGCACTTTACATATCTGAGGGAAATCTGTATGTCTTGTCATCTTGAGTGGATAGGAGCAGCAGTTTCTCGCCAACATGCTGGCAGATGCAGGAACATCTTCAAATTTAACAGTGTTTCTCTCCATCTAAATGAACCAAGAGACAATGAGGGGGATAGGTCCAGCTTTAACCTTCTTCCAGTAGCTCCAACATTCAGTCAAACTCAGCCAATGGATGTTAAGAGTCTTTAGTAGAAATTTGTTTAAGAATTTGCTCCAAACTTGTTTAGAGAAGGTGCAATAAAAAAACAAATGAGAAATGGTCTCCTTCCTAGTTTTACAAAGATGGCATCCGAATGGTCCTCTTTGACATTTTTGCTTCAGGATATCAACAGTGGACAAAAGTTTTGGAAATATTCTCCATCCAAGAAAAGATAAGGATGGAGTCAGGAATTTGTTCCATAAGAGTTCCCCCCAAGGGACTTCAGTCCAATTATAAAGCTTTAGGTAGATGGACTTGGACATGCTACAATTTTTGTTGTTGATAATCCATTTAATTCTATCCTTCCTTGATCTGTCAAAAACAATATAGGAGATAGGTTGGGAAAAACCATCTTTTACTAGAGAATTTAAGGTATCTAAGGACCAATTTTCACCTTCCCAACAATCAGAAACATTGAGTTTTAGATTTAGAGCATTGGATGAAGGGTCCATAATCTCTTTTGGGCACCAATGGTCCACCCAAAAGTTAATATTTCCTTTCCTCAAGTCCCAAATGAAAAGATCTTTGGCCTTCTCGCTGACTTTTAACATGTTGGATCAAATCTTAGAGTCTCCCTTCCTCTTATTGATTAGGTTGGGATGAACATCTTTACAATATTTCCCCCTCATATACTTTGCCCAGATTAAGTCATGTTGCATGAACTTAACCCACATTTTGCAGAAGTTGATATGTTCTTGTTGATTCAGTCCTTTGAACCCAGGCAGCCAGCAGTAAAAGCCTTAGCAGCCTTCTCCCAACTGGCCCAATGAAGCTGTTGTTTGCCCCAAGCCCACAAGAATCTGTTGAAAAGTCTCTCTATCTGAAGTTGGGAACTCTTTTTCATAGTTGTCATCTGTGATAAGTATGAGGGGAATGTGGTAAATACTTTTTAGAAGTGTGATTCTACCCCCATTGGATATGAATGAAAAGGTCCAATTGGAGAGCTGGCCAGATATTTTTCCAATGATTTCATCAAATTTGGTTTGTTTCACTCTTCTTTAATAAGAGTAGTTCTAAGATATTTGAGGGGGCCTGTGACTTCAGAGAATTTTGTATATGTTAGAATCCAATTTCTATTGGTGGAGGAAGAGTGCTTGCTGAAAATAACATTTAACTTGTCATTGTTGAAGATAAGGCCAGAGTTTTATTGAAAAAGTTTAACACACCTACCACTTTCTTAACAACATTTTTATTAGCCCTTGACAGGATCATAATATCATAAGTATAAACTAAATGAGAGATAGAAATATTGGATTTATGATGATACCTAGCATAAGAGTTGGTGAGGAGGCAGGTGTCTATCATTCTTGAGAGATAGTCCAAGGCTAATATGAAGATGGTAGGGGAGAGAGGATCCTCTTGAGGTAGCCCCCTAGTGGCAGTGAAAAGACCCCAAGTTTGCCCATTAAGTAGAATGGAGTGATTGTTGGAATTGAGCTATCTGACAATTAGTTGACAGAAATCCATAAGTAAACCTCTGGCCTTCAGCACCTCTATGATGAAATCCCAACTAATACTATCATAAGCCTTCTGAATATCTAGCTTGTAGATCATATTTCCCCCCTACAATTTTTATCAACATCAAGCAGCAGTTCTTGGGGAAGTAAGACATTTTCAACAATTGATCTCCCCTTGACAAATGCAGTTTGGTTTGGTCTGATCAATCTCCTAAGATGAGGTTGGAGTTTTGCCACCAAAATCTTGCTAATAATCTTGAAGAAAATAGGTATGAGGCTGATTGGTCTGAAAAAGTTCCATTTTTTCCTTTCAGCTTGTTTTGGAATGAGAACTAGGTAGGAAGCATAAAAGTAGATTGGAATGTGATTTCCCTGGAAGAAGCTTTGGATGCCTTTTATGAGGTCATGTTTCATGACACTCCAAGTTTTCTTGTAGAAGTCTGCTGTAAACCCATCTGGCCCAACAGTCTTTGTGTTGTCAATAGAGTTTATTGCCTACTAGATATCCTCCTCTTCAGTGGTGTAGGTCAGATTTAGAGTGCTGGTGTATGTTTTTTCAACAATAAAGACACTTCTATCAATGGGAGGTCAATCAACAGCTGGTTCAGTTAAACGTTTATGGAAGAACTGAACAACAATATCTTCATTCTTAGACACCTAGTTACCATCAGCATTTTAGATACCATGGATGGTGTTGCATTTCCTTTTGTATTTGATATAAGCATGAAAGTACTTAGTACTTTTGTCCCCATCCTTAAATTTATTGATGGCAGCTTTTTGGCTATGGAGAAATTCCTGCCAATCAATAGCATTGAGTAACTTTTCTTGGGCAATGATCAAAGAACTCTCTTCAGTAACATTGTTAATGACATCAATTTCAATAGATTTTACTTGCTTTTCAGCAATCTATACATTCAAAAATTTGTTACTAAAAGTGTTCCAACCCCAGTGTCTGAAGGCTTTACTAATTTTGAGATAAAGTAGCCAGAGTTTGATAAGAGAGTCTTCATAATAAATTCCTTTCCACTGCTGAGCGACGAACTCAATAAAAGAAGGATGATCAGACTAAAATTTTTGGTATCTGAAAGGTGGAGGGTTGGATGAGGCAGAGGGGGGAAGCATCAATAAAAATTAGAAGAGGCCTGTGATCTGAACCAACTAAACTCAGATGGGTGACTGGAGTATGGAGCAATTTTGAAAGCCAGCAGTTTTTGACTAAGAACCTATCCAATCTCTCCTAAATCTTTCCCTTGCTCCAGGTGAAGGAAGGTCCATTGAACCACAGATTAAATAATTGGGCTTTCTGGATGTTGTCACTGAAATTAGTGATTTTAGAAAGACATGGAGTTTTGCTCCTAGCCTTCTCAGCAGAATTAGCAATACAGTTGAAGTCTCCACCTACCATCCAACTATCAGTCAAATTTATGGTGAGAGAATGGAGTATAGACCATAGTTCATTTCTGGAAGCTTTGTTACATCTAGCATAGATAAAAGTAACTAATCCTAAAGCCCCATTCAGACTAAAGGAAATGTTAACAACTTGAGGATGATCCAACAAGACAGTCCAATTTAGCTCATTTCTGAAAAAAGAGCCAAATTTTATTGCTGACATTAGTGAATTGAGAGAAGCACACACACACACACACACAGACACACACACACACACAGATATATATATATATATATATATATATATGGCGATTATGGAAGGAGCTCTACTAGGGTTTCTGGCACATTGATGGCTCCCTGTTTGTGGCTGGTGGTGCAAGAAACTTCTTTTGTGGGGGTTTTTTGTGCTATGTCTTATGTTCCAATGGTCTTCCCTATTGATGTGAGCACAAATGTACAGTGAACCAAAGCCACTTATGCAGGAGTGGTGAGAAAGGCTAATGATACTCTCAAGGATTCAAAACATTTGGTGTTCCCTTAGAAGTTGCATTATGTTGTTGCTGGTAAGGGCTTCTGCCCATGTATTCACCCTTTAAGGGAAAAAGAGGGGGAACCAACTATTTTCTTTTCTGGTCAAGATTTGAAAGCACTCAATGAGGAGGTGCAGTTCACCTTAGTGGGTAAATTCATGTTGGGACGCCCCAAAATGGAATTAGTAAGGTAATTTTTTGAATTAATGAATTTTATTGAAGAATGGAAGGTGGGCTTGCTAGATGGGAGAAACTTACTATAACAATTGTTTGTGGAGGAAGAATATGCCATAATGTTTGCTAAACAGTCCATTATGATTGCTGGAACTTCAATGAAAGTCATAAAATGGACCCCAGAGTTTGACTCTAGCAAGGATCTCCCTGTGGTCCCTCTCTGGTTTAAATTCCCTGGGCTTCCCCTTCAATTTTTTAACAAAAATGCTTTGTTTAACATTGATAGAGCTTTGGGCACCCCACTAAAAGTGGACACACATACTTACAATAAAGAAAGACCATCTTGTGCTAGAAAATTATTTGAAAGGGTATTACCCTCCCTTAACTAAAAAGGGTCGGGATACCTTGTTTTTTCCAGGAAGTGGTGCTAGAAAAAAAACCTTATTTTTGTCAAAACTGCAAGATGTTTGGACATACATTGGATAGGTGCTATAGAATCCATCCCACACCTAAGAGGAACCCAAATAATAGTCATTAGGCTGGTGACATTGCTGCTCGAGCTATCATGCTAGATGTTGTAACTGATGTCATTAGGCTACAAATTGATATTGGAGACTCACTGGGATCTATTTTTACTACATAAAATAATCCTAGTTCAAAACCTTTAATTCTCATGAGAAAATAAGTTTCAGAGGTGGAGATTGTATCCCCACCTTCCATTGATCCTGTGATCTCTGGAGAAACTGTGAATGAAGGTTGTCACACACCAACTGTTCCTGAAACTGAAACATTGATAAAGTTGCAGAATACATTAGAAGAAGATTGGCAAATTCATATATCAAAGAAGAAAAAGAAATAAGCCACTAAACTCCAATGATTGGAGAAGGGAACACCAAATGTGACCATCAAGGGATTAACTGGGAATTCTCTTAAGAAAACTAAAAGAAGAACCAGCCCTCCCCCAAAGATGATTAATATCCTATGCTGGAATATAAGGGGTATTGCTCATCCCCTTTCCTTTAAAATAATTTTACATTTAAATAAAGTTTCAGCTTTGGTGCATTGTTATTTTTGAACCTATGGTTCACAAGAACTCTAAGAAAATCATTAAGAAGTTATGTGGCTTTACTCACTATGCGAATCAGAATAACAAGATTTGGGTTCTTTGTGGAAAGCAAATCAATTGGCAGGTGTTGGTGGATCACAATCAGTTTGTGCACATATCCCTTTTGATAAATGGTCATGTGGGGCAGGCCTCTTTCATCTATGTTGGATGCAAGAGGGATTATAGGAAAGAACTCTAGGAGGGACTTAATAACATCAGCCCTAATATCAACTCCCCTTGGATGGTGGGTAGTGGCTTCAATTGCATTTCTTCCTCTACTAAAAAATCTAGTGGCAAATCCCCAAACCTGTCAAGGATGACTACTTCTCCTAATAATATTCACAATGCAAGCTTGTTTGGTGTGGGCTTTAAAGGTCCTACTTTCACTTGGAAGAGGGGCAACATATGGGAAAGATTAGACAGAATCTTGCTGAATGGTCTTTGGTTTTCACAGTTCCTGATGACTTATGTTACTCATTTAAACCTAGCTGGCTCTTATCATAGACCTTTACTGGTCTCCATCATTTCTTAGAGTAATACTGAACAAATTTACCCTTTCAGGCATATTAATATGTGATCTGCTCATCCTGAGTTCAACCATGTTATCAATTCAAACTAGTGTGGGGTTTTTGACCCTGATCCATTGATTAATCTCTCTATTCTCCAAATCAGAACAGGCAAGGCTCTTAAAAGGTGGAATTGGGAGGTACTTGACAATGTTTTTTACTACTATTACAATTTCTGAAAAAGAAGTTGAACACCTTGAAAAGAAAGTGCAAAAGGGTATTACTGAAGACAAGGATTTACTCACTACTCAACATTAGTTACTTCCGCTATTGACTATCAAGATTTATTCTTTAAGCAGAAAGCTTCTCTCAACATCTTAGCAGCTGGAGATAGAAAAGCTAAGTTCTATCATGCCTACATTAAATATAGAAGCAGATGTAACACTATTCATTCTATACAATCCACTGAGGGAGTTTGGCTCAATGATAATGACTCTATTGCTATAGATGCTGTCTCATATTAAAAAAATATGCTAATGCAAACTGAAACAGATAGGACTTCCATAGATAGGACCCATTTCAATGCAGAAAGATCCTATACTTTGAACCTTAAGCTTACTGATCCTCTTATTGATCAAGAGGTTTGGATGGTTATTAGCTCAATTGATAGCTCTAAATCTGCCGGTCCAGATGGTTTCACTACTGAATTTTTTAAGAAATCTTAAGACTTAATTAAGAAGGATTTTACTGCAGCAGTTAGGAGCTTTCTCCAGGGAAATAATCTGCTTCATTATTTCAGTACATCTAGGTTTGTATTGATTCCCAAGGCTGAGGTTCAGAATAAACGGGAACATTTCAGACATATTTTTCTCACTACTATTGTTAGCAAAGTCATAAGTAAAATCACTATCAAAAGTTTGCAACCACACTTGGATATACTTATTTGCTCAAATCAGTCTGCATTTGTTAATGGGAGATCTATCTCAGACAATGTTCTTCTTGCTCAGGAGCTAGTGTTGGACTTGGTCAAACCTTATAGGTGGGTAATCTGATTAACAAAATTGATATTAGGAAAGCTTATGACTCTATCAGCTAGTCTTTTATTTTGAAAATTTTATCTGCTAAAGGTTTCTCTGCTGATTTTTGTTCCCTCATACTTAGGTGGCTTGCTAATAACCATCATTCTACTCTTATTAAATTGCAACCTAGGGGTTCTTTTAATGCTACCAAAGGTCTAAAACAAGGGGATACACTCTCCCCTACTATTTTCATTTTGGTAATTGACTATCTATCTAGAATTCTGAATCACAATTTCCTCAGCGATGATTACTCTAAATAACCTCATATGTCAAATTTGGCTATTTCTCATTTAATTTATGCTGATGACATCATGGCCTTCTCTAGCTCCCATAAGAATGTTGTCAAGAAGGTCACCAAGTGTCTCAAAGTTTTTCAGGACAACTCAGGTATGTGCTTTAATAAAGATAAATGCCAATATATTTTCAATAAAAGAATTACTTCTAGCTGCAGACAGTGGATAACTGAGTACACTGGTTTCAATTGCACACATCTTCCAATTAAATATCTCAGGGTCCCTCTTATTATTGGCAAAGCTAAGCAGATTCAGTTTGAGGAAGTCTACAACAAAATTAATTCATATCTTTCTTGTTGGACCAATTCATTTTTATATTATGGTGGTAGAGTCACCCTTCTCAAAAGCACCCTCACTACTCTTCCATCTTATATTCTTTAAATGACCAACCTTAAGAAAAATACCAAATTACATTGTGAAAGGTCCTTCAACAGATTTCTTTGGTATGGTCAAAGACAACAATTACATTAGGCTTCCTGGCAGAAAGCTGTTAAACCATTTATGGCTGGTGGTATTGGCTTCAATGGGCTTCAACAACTCTTTCATGTTAACCTTTGTAAGATATGGATTAAATTTAGAGAAAATTCATCCTTGTGGGAAAAATTTTTGTTGGGAAAGTATTGTAAGGAACAACACCCCTCTTTTGCTGTTAGGAAAATTAGAGACTCCAAATTATGGGTAAGCATGCTTAAAGTTAGAGACCAAGCTGAAAATTTTTTTCTCTGGGAGCTGAGCAAATGTGATGTTAACTTTTGGCTGGACCAATGTTGTCCTGAAAATTGGCTCACTTATGTTACAAGCCCTCTGACCAAAAGAAAATATGTTGAGATTTTTATACTTATTTTACACTGATTTTAATGATATTGCACTTTAAAGAAAGGTATTTTTCATGTTTTGTTACATGTATGTTGAAATATGGTCATTGGAGAAAAAATATGCAAAAAGGAGTGAATTTAGAGAGAAAAGGACCAAGATATAAAGATTTGATCTTGGGCGCCGATGGCGGGCTCAACGCCGTCGACGGTGGGTTTTTCACTAGAGTCTAGAATTAAATATTCTAGAAGGTCGTCGACAGCGCCATCAAGGCCGCCAACGACGAGCATGTCAGTTCTCATAACAGATGCATTGAATGTGGATGATTTTTGAAGGGACGCTTGGGGAACTCTTGAAAACTCTTCTACAACTTTAAATGAAACAATTTGGAGTTCGCTGGTGTGTCCAGGGTGTGTCCGCAGGGGTGATCACTGGAGTCTTTATTGTTTGTGGTGCCCATTAGACTGTAGTGAGTGGTTAGTATTGTGAGGAATTCTTAAAGAGATTGTAAGAGTGGAAGGAAAGTGAGAGATTTCTTCCTCCTTGCCGCTTCGAAGGAGAATTATTTGTGCTATAAATAAAGAAAGAGATTCAGAGGAACTTTGAGGAGTTTGCTTGGGGAGGAATTAGAGATAAGTTGTATTTACTTATTCAATTTTGCATGACTTTGCTTATATATATAAATTCTAAGTTTTATTGTATCTTCTCCATGAGTTCTGAGTTGTTTTCTCTATCTTTCTCCTTGTCTTGAGATTTTGTGAAATGGTGATTTGAATTGGTTATGCCATGAGAATGTTAAAGAAGTTTTGATGATCTTTTCACTTCAATAATTACTTACTTTCAATCTGGCCAATTGATTTATTAAAAGATGTTGAGTTTTACAACTAAAGTGAAGATTACATCCAAGATTTAGGGAGGTCAAAGTCCTTGAAAGTTGGGTGCAAATAAATAGGGAAGTAAAAAATTATCGGTCGTAGAATTGGAGATTTTAGAGTGACATACTAAAATCCTCAATTCAGTCCTATCATTTGGGTGTTGAAGTGTAGATGTTAGCCCTCAAGAGAGGGAATGTAGGATCTCCGAAGTGAGAGCCGGTATCCTCCCAGCCTAGCGGCAGATTCAGTAACCAAGCATAGGATTAGTCAATGTTTTTTATGTTTTGTCCAAAGGGTAAAGAATAGGTATGCTTCTATTTGACACATTACAATTTGAACTAATTCAAGTTATCCATTCACATAAAATTCTTGACAAGGAGAATGATGCTTTCTTATATATTGAACTTCACATTAGAAACTTTATTAGTAGAATTCGTTAATTAAGAGTTTATTAAAATTACCTTTTTATTTCAATTGCCTATTAGTAACAAATATGCAATTTGAACTATACTGTTGTAATTAAGTATTGACTTTTTAAATCTTAGTTCATAGCCTCTAATATTACTCTCTGTGGGATTTATATCCAGGAGTCCATTAGAGCCCTGTATTACTTGAGCGATACGTGTACTTGTGTTGATAAGTGTGATTTTGCAATTATTGAATATTTTATACACATCTTTATCAAATCTATAATCATTGTCAGGGATTTAAATCTTCTAGCAATAGTATCAAATTCATGTATTTTTAAGCATATCTAAAGTCTCTGTCAAGTTTTTGATGCTGTTGCCGGGGATTTAAATCTTCTAGCAACAATATCAAATTCTTGTATTTTTAAGCATATATAAAGTCATTGTCACCCTCCTCATACTGATACTCATGTTGCTGACTATTGGGAGGAGAATAACTGGTCTCTCACTAAACTGATGAGCTCCCTTCTACAGGAACCTTACATTAACCAGATCTCCAATATACCTTTTGACAAGGATAGGCCTGATAAAATTTTATGGAAAACTCATGCATATCAAAGTCTCACCAAAGCCATATACTCTAGTCTTTTCTGTTGGGATGAAGTCCATTGGGGAAATTCTATATGGAATAAATTCTTATCACCTTCCATGTCCTTTTTCAGTTGGAGAACTATGCACAACTTACTACCTAATGATGACATACTTAAAATGAAAGGTCTGAGGGGACCCTCCAGATGCCACTTATGCTTGGATAATAAGGAATCCATCTCCCACCTTTTTCTTATTGTAGATTTTCACAAGATGTATGGACTGAACTTTTTTGCTCACCTAACCCTGAGGAAATCTGTCTTCAAGTGGGATGATATTAAAGGTTGCTGGCATAGTTGGAACGCTCAAAAGATTCCTTCCATTCCTTTTTTAGTTGTTTGGTTTATTTGGAACTTTGCTAAATATGAGGCCAAGATCACTACTGTAACTGTTGTGGTGAGAAACTGTATGACCTTTATCCAAAAACTGATATAACACAAACATTTCCCTAATATTTGTTCCTCTACAATTAGACTTCCTCTACATATAATACTGTCAAAGTCTTTTGCAAACATCATAGCCCTCATATAATTAAGATAAATACTGATGGCAACTTGACCAAAAGAAAATATGTTGAGATTTTCATACCTATTTTATACTGTTTTTTATGATATTGCACTTTAAAGAAAGGTACTTTTGATGTTTTGTTGCATGAATGATGAATTAGGGTCATTGGAGCAAAAAGATGCAAAAAGGAGTGAATTTAGAGCAAAAAGGACCACAATGTGAATAATTGAACTAGGGCACCGACGGCGAGCCCAACGTCGCTGACGGTAAGATTTTCCTGAGACTCCAGAATTAATTAACTTAGAAGACTCGCCGACGGAACCCTCGAGGCCACCGAAGGCGAGAACGACAGTTATGTCCAATTAGGCATTAGATAAGGACGAAATTTGGAGGGGTGCTTAGGCAACACTTGGGAAAGCTCATCCACATCTTTAAAGAGAATACTTTGGCCAAAAATAAGAGAGGAGAGACTCCAAATTGAAGTGTAAAAAAGGTGTTGAGAATCTAAATTGTGAGGAATTCTTTGATAGATTGTAAGAGCAGAGGGAAAGTGAGATATTTCTTCCTCCTTGCCGCTTTGAAGAGGAATTTTGTGTGTCGTAAAGCAAGGAAGAGATTCAGATGAACTTTGAGAAGTTTTTGTAGGGAGAAATTAGAGATAAGTTTTTTTATTCTTAAATTTTGTATGACTTTGCTTTTATATATGAATTTCGAGTTTTTTTTTGTGTTTTCCCCATGAGATCTCAGTAGTTTTTTCTGTCTTTCACCTTGTCTTGGGATTTGTGAAATGATGATTTGAATTGGTGAAGCCATGAAAATGTTTAAGAAATTGTGATGATCTTTTCACTTCGATCTTAATTTACTTCAATCTGGCCAATTGATTTGTTAAAATATGTTGAATTTTACAACTAAAGTGAAGATTACAT
>NEWO01000986.1:133740-157328 GCA_003013225.1 Phalaenopsis aphrodite
TATCGTTTCGGTGCTGAAATGTGGATGTTAGCCCTCAGGCAAGGGGAACGTGTGACCTTTGAAGTGAGAGTCGGTATCCTCTCAACCTAGCCGCACATTTAGTAAACAAGCTTAGGATTAGACAATGTTCTTTATGCCTGGACCAAAGGGTAAAGAATAGGTATGCTCCTATTTGGCACAATAAAAATTGAACCGATTCACTTTATCCATTCACAATAATTTCTTTACAACGAGAAGGAAGTTTTCTTATATATTGAATATCACATTAAAGCCTTCATTAGTATAATTAGTTATTTAATAGTTATTAAAATTACATATTTATTTCAATTACCTATTAGTGACAGATAAGCAATTTGAATTCCATTGATGCGATTAAAATATTGCTTTTCTAAAATCTTAGTTCGTAGTTCTAATATTACTCCCTCTGGGATCGATATCCAGGACTCCATTAAAGCCCTATTACTTGAGCGATACATATACTTGCGTTGATAAGTGTGACTTTACAATTTTTGAATATTTTATACATCCATCTTTATCGAATCTATAACTGTCATTAAGTTTTGGTACAGTTGCTGAGGAATTAAATCTTTTAGTAACAGTATTAATTACTTATATTTTTAGCACATATAAAGTTGTTGTCAAGTTTTTGGCGCCGTTGCCAGGGAGTAAACAAAAATTACAATTAGAGTAATAGACAAATAAGGATTATTAGAAAATTTTTACTTTAATTGCAACTTATTTTCATATTTAGTTAACTATTTTACTGTGTATTGATTTCAAATTGTAAGCGTAAATTTGGACATGAAAATCTTATACCCTACAGTTTGGAATTAGAACACACTGTTAGAAAAATTAGAAGATTGAGAAGAGGACCTAGAAATTCTGATACAATGGACAACAATATGAACAATCAATGAATAAAAAATGAACACCAACCTAGACTCTTACGAGATTATGCAAATCCTACAACATATGAAATTCACTTATATATCCAAAATCCTAATGTAGCTGCTAACTCATTTGAGCGTAAACTTGTTATTATCCAAATGGTACAAAACAATCAATTCAGAGGTACACCAAATGAAGATCCTAATTTACACCTCGCTAGTTTTTTAGAACTGTGTGCTACTTTTAAATATGACAGAGTTTCAAACAAAGTTGTTAGACTTAGACTTTTTCTTTTTTTCACTGAAGGATAAGGCTAAGATGTGGTTAAATTTGTTAGCACCAGCATTTATTAGAACTTGGGGAGAACTTTCACGGAAAATTTTATCCAAATATTTCTCTCCATCCGAAACTGCTAAACTTAGAAATGACATAACATCGTTCTATCAAATTGATGGAGAGTCAATATACGAAGCTTGGGAGAGATTTAAAGACCTTCTTAGGAAATGCCCTCATCATTCATTACCAGATTGGTTGATAATTCAAACTTTTTATACTGGATTAGTGGGATCACTTAAATCGATTATAGATGCTGCAGCTGATGGTTCTTTAATGTCAAAACCTTTTGATGAGGCTTAATCGTTAATAGAGGAGATGGCTACCAACAATTGTAAATGGCCCTCTGAAAGTTTAAATATAAAAAGAGTAGCTAGTATCCATGATTCTGATGCAATATCTATGTTAGCTTTCAGATTGCTGCAATATCAAAGAAATTAGATCATTATGGGATGAATTATTCTCCAACACCTCCTATAATGGAAGAGAATTCATCTGGGCAATTTGTGGATGTTCAACCTTCATATAAGACTTTAAATGCTATTAATAGACTCAACAACCTTTATTTGAACTATTATAACCCAGGTTGGAAGAATCATCCAAATTTTATTTAGAATAACAATTCTTCTACAAATCAACAATGGGCAAACAACCCAGTGAACCCATTAAGAAATTCATCCAACCAAGGAATTGTTAATTATAGACCATCTTATCCTTCAGGATTTAATAGTAACACTTAAATTAAGGAGAAGAAGTGGTCTATGGAAGAGCTGATATTAAACGTGGGTCAACAATTGCAGAATCAAGGAAATCAATTACAAATTCAAGGAAGTCACTTACAAAATCAAGGAATTGCTATTAAGAATATTGAAAATCAATTCGGGCATATCACTATTGTGCCTAGTAACCGAACATTAGGAACTTTTCTAGTACTGTGAAACCAAATCCTAAAGATCAATGGAAAGAACAGATAAAAGCGTTACACTTCTGAAGTGGAAAAGAATTGGAGACAAGAGTACAAAAAGAAACTGAAAGTGAAAAAGAGAAAATGGATACCAAAAAAGAAAAGTATCATGAATACCCAGATTTAGAATATCCATTTACACCAATGAAAATTACTGTAGAGAAACCTCCACCACTGTTTCTTCAAAGATTGAAGCAACACAAATAGAATAAAAAATTTTCAAAATTTTTAGAAATTCTTAAGAAGTTAACGGTAAATATTCCCTTCGTAGAAGCTTTAGAACAAATGCCCATTTATGTATAATTTATGAAAGATATTCTGAATAAGAAAATGAAGTTCTTTAATAAAAAAATGGTTGCACTTGGTGAAGAGTGTAGTGCAATTATTCAGGAAAAGCTTCCAAAAAAATTAAAAGATCCGGGCAGTTTCACTGTACCGCGTGCTATAGGTGAATAATTTTATGGATGAGCTTTATGTGATTTGAGAGCCAGCATTAATCTTATGCCTTTATAAATTATTAATAGATTAGGATTAGGAGAAGTTTCACATACTTCTTAAACTCTTCAGTTAGTGGATCGATCAGTTACATATCCTAAGGGACTTATAGAGGATGTGTTAGTAAAAGTTGATAAATTTATCTTTCCTATGGATTTCATTATTTTAGATATGGAGGAAGATAAAGAAATACCTATCATTTTAGGGAGACCATTTTTAGCTACTGGAAAAGCTATGATAGATGTTCAAAAAAGATAATTAACTATGAGAGTTAATGATCGAGATGTGACTATTAACCTTGCAAAATTGATGAAATACCCTCTTGTTGGAAGAGATAATGAATGTTTTTTCATGGAAATTAGTGAATATCTATTGAAGGAACATTTTAAAGAACACTTTGAAGAGAAATAACAATTTGAAGAGAGTGATGAAGTTATTTTGGATGAATTAGAAAATGAAGAATTAGATTATGTTCAAGAAAGATTTGAGATGTTGGATATTACAGAAAATGCTGATAAGAATCTAGTTCCGTCAATTATAAAATCACCTGAACTTGAGTTGAAAATATTGCCTAGACACTTAAAGTATGTGTTTCTGGGAGACTCATCTACATTACCTGTGATTATATCTTCAGAATTAAATGATTTGCAAGAGCAAAGACTGTTAGATACATTTAAAAGATATAAGAAAGCTTTCGGTTGGACCTTAGCTGATATTAAGGGAATCAGTTCTTCAATCTGTATGCACAGAATTATATTAGATGAACAATATAAACCAAGAGTTGATCCACAAAAGAGATTAAATCCAATGATGAAAGAAGTAGCTAAAAAGGAAATTTTGAAATGGTTAGACACTAGAATTACATATCTTATTTCAGATGGTGCGTGTGTAAGTCCAATTGATTGTGTTCCTAAGAAAGGAGGAGTGACTGTTGAGATAAAAGAAAATAATAAATTAATACTAATCAGACAAGTTACTGGGTGGTGTATTTGCATTGATTATAGAAAATTAAACACTACCACCAAAAAAGATCACTTCCCTTTACCTTTTTTAGATCAAATAGTAGATAGATTTGCTGGGCATAAATAATTTTATTTTTTAGATGGATATACCGGTTACCATCAAATTCCTATTATTCCTGAGGATCAAGAAAAGACAACATTTACTAGTCCTTTTGGAACTTTTGCTTTTCAAAGAATGCCTTTTGGATTATGTAATGCACCTACAACATTCTAGAGATGTATGATATCTATATTTAGTAAGTTAATTCATGATGGATTGGAAGTATTTATGGATGATTTCTCTGTATTTGGAACATCATTGACGCATGCTTAAATTATCTTGAAAAAGTTTTAGAGTTATGTGAAAGAACTAATTTGGTTCTGAATTGGGAGAAATGTCAATTTATGATTGCAGGAGGAATTGTATTAGGGTATAAAATTTCAGAAGATGGTATGGAAGTAGACCCTGCAAAAATTTATGTTATATCTAAACTAACACCTCCTACTAATGTAAGAGAGGTTAGGAGTGTTCTTGGACATATTGGTTTTTACAGGCGTTTTATTAAAGATTTTTAAAAAATTACTAAACCTCTTTGCCAACTTTTAGAAAAGGGCAAGAAATTTGAATTTACTGAAAGCTTTTTAAATGCCTTTGAGTTATTAAAGAAAAAATTAATCGCAGCTTCTATTATAGTTTCACCTAACTAGGAGAAAACGTTTGAATGGATGTGTGATGCTAGTGATTATGTTATTGGAGTTGTTCTTGGACAAATGTATGAAAATATTTTTAAATTTATATACTACGCTAACAAAACTCTTAATGATGCACAAATTAACTATATTGTTACTGAAAAAGAGTTACTGACCATTGTGCTTGCTTTGGGCAAAGTTAGATCTTATTTAATTGGAGTTAAATGTGTTGTGCACACTGATCACTCTGCTACTAAATATCTAACGCAAAAGAAGGATGTCCAACCAAATGCAAGAATTTGATCTTGTGGTTATTGATAGAAACGAGAACTGATAATCAAATTGCTGATCATTTGTCAAGATTAGAAAATCATGAATTATCTGACATCAATAATGAAATTATAGACAGTTTCCCTGATGAATAACATTATAATATTAATGAGTGAAAAATGTCATGGTATCCTGATATTGTTAACTATATTGTAAGTGATATTTTACCACCTATGCTGACACTGCAACAACAAATGAAATTCATTAATGATGCGAAAGCATATTTTTGGGATGAGCCTTATTTATATAAACAATGTAAGGATCCGATTATCAGAAGATGTGTACCTTATGAAGAAATTGATCTAATCATTCAGAAATGTCATGATTCTGAACTTGGAGGACATTTTAAGATTGATAAAACTGTTTATAAAACTTTACAAGCTGGATTTTATTGGCCTACTATCTTTAGAGATGTTTATAGATACATAAAAACTTGTGATCGATGTCAACGAGTAGGCAATATATCTAGAAGAAATGAAATGCCTTTGAATTTCATGTTAGAAGTTGAGATATTTGATGTTTAGGGACTAGATTTCATGGGACCATTTATGACTTCATTTGGGAACTTATATATATTATTTGTAGTAGACTATGTTTCTAAGTAGATTGAAGCACATGCTTTACCTCGTTGTGATGTTAAAGGTGTTTTAAGATTTTTAATGAAAAATATTTTCACTAGATACGAAATACCTAGAATGATTATCACTGACGAAGGATCCCATTTTAAAAATAAATACATTCAGATATTGGTTAAAAAAATTAATATTATTCATAGAATCTCTACTGCATATCATCCTCAAACTAGTGGGTTAGCTGAAGTTTCTAATATAGAGATTAACCAAATACTTGAAAAGACTGTAAACCCTAGTAGAATAGATTGGTCTACTAGACTAGATACCGCATTATAGGCTTACATGACTGCTTATAAAACTCTTATTGGAATGACTCCTTATAGATTGATTTTTGGAAAGACTTGAACTTACCAGTAGAATTAAAGCTAAAGCATATTGGGCGATGAAAGAATTCAATTATAATTTGAAAGATGCTGGTAAGAAGAGATTGTTACAATTAAATGAATTGGAAGAATTAAGAAATGAGTCTTATGATAACGACAGAATTTATATAGTGAAACCAAAGTTATGGCATAACCGAAAGATTAACAAGAAGTTTTGCATTACAATACTGGACTGATGTTATTTCCATGGAAATTGAAGTCTCGTTGGTTAGGACCCTTTACTGTGACTCAAGTTTAGACTTACGGAGCTGTTGAAATTGAAGATCAGAAGACTGTAAATAGATTTAAAGTAAATGGACACAAATTAAAATTGTATTTTGAGCATAAAAGGCCAAATTTTAAAGAGGTTTTAATGATCAGTCAACCTGAATAACAGCTGAATAGGTCGGGCTGACGACGTTAAACAAAGCGCTTTATGGGAGGCAATCCATAGTTATCTTTACTTTTATTGTGATTATAGTAGTTTTTATTTGAAATTATCATTAGTTTGCGGTAGTATTAAGCTCTACTACTCTTATTTACCCTTGAATCATCATAAGAATCGGATCAATAGAGAAGAATTGGAACGCATTCAGACTAGAGTGAAACTGTGCAATTTTTGCCTTGGGCGCCAACAGCGCCCATGATGCCGCTGACGATCGGTTTTTCCTGAGACTCTAGGAAAAATAAATACAGAGGCTCGCCGATGGCGACCTTGACCCCGTCGACAGTGAGACTGGAGAGATAGCGGTTTCTGGAGTTTGGATGGCGGTTTTTGGGCGGGAGTTACCCTTTTAAACTCCCAAATTTGATTCCTAAGTTTTTATTGCCCCCAAAAACAAAGTGAAACTCCTCCAATTTCATTCCTATGGCATCCAATTCCCGTGATAATCCCAGAATAAGAGTGTTCAATCAGCGAAAGTTTATTAGTGGCGGAAGCGCGACAAATCTTCAACAAGGTACTAACGAAGAAAAGATTGATCAAGGAATGAGGATTCGTAAATTGAGGATTGAATAATCCCTCGATGGCAATTAAAGAGATAATAGTGTGGCAAATATGGGAAGTGTTGTGCTATACTACCGCCGCAGTGGTTGTTCCTGTGGTGAAGGAATTTTATGCAAATTTGCACGGAATCAACCAGGGAGTCATTTATGTGCGAGGTAGATGGATCACTTTCACTCCTGCACGGATGAACGAATTATACATGATTGAGAATGTTCCTGTCTGCCACTATTCCAACTTCGTCCCAACAAGAAACCAGATGAATGATATTTACCAATATTTAACGGACAAAACTAAAGTCTGGGAAATGAGAGAAAACAAGTATGTTAGTTTTTCTGCGACACTCCTAAATTCGGTTTTGAAACACTGGCACTTCTTCATTTTTGTGAAACAGTTACCGACAATGAAGATCGGTAAAGTTTCTAAGGAAAGAACTATTCTGAATTACTGCATCCAAAGGGGACTGCTGATCGATATTGGATCAATAATTATGAAGTCGGTTTTGTGCCTGATCGTTCATGAATCAACTTATGGGCTTGGACACCCTTCCACAAATTTCTCACTTTGCAGTCAGCTCCAAGCATCCTACAAAAATTGGGAAAAAGTACTTCTACCTTGAAAGCCTTTGGACCCAACTGAGAGATTCTCAGTTTTGAAGATGAAAATGACATGACTATTATAGTAGATCAACCATCTTAGAATTCACTGCCAGTTCAACCCTTAGTTCCTGACAAGACTCTAGTGATCGCGTAGAATCAAGAAATTGGAGAAAGAGTTACAAAATGTCATGAATGAAATTAATAATATCTCTGATTTCTTCGATCATCTAAACTGAAGGATGAAAGAACATTTTGAGCACTCTGGACATTTAGAAGATAGTCTGATACGGCTAATGAGGAGGATGAAATATATAGAAGAGGATTCTACTGTAGAATTTCCATACTAACCCTTCTATAACCTCTTCATTCATGTGCAATCAATGGGTGATCTCAGATGAGAATCTAGTACTGAATCTGATAAATAGCAAATTTATATTGCTACCTGTCTCTATGTGTGTAATTTAATTTGAACTTTGCATTTACTTTGCTTTAGAATTATGCTTTTAGATCTCTGTATAGTTGAGACTAAGCATAGGATGTTTTGTTTTCAGCATTTTAAGTGTTGTGGCTTGGATTGTGACACTGAATTAATGTATTGAGGTTGAGAAAAATACCAAACTTAGGTGTTTTATATAACATATATTGTACCCCTTGGAATTTATATATAAATATGATGTTTTGTGTTGTGAAAGTTTAATTGTGATAAGTACATCATTTAATCACTTAAAATTATGTCTATAATGATTGAACGGATGTCATTTAGGCTTAAATTTGATCGAAATTGAAAAAATTTGGAAATTGAAACAAATCAATAGAGCCCACCGACGACGCCCTCAATGCCGCCGACGGCTAATTTTCCTAAGAATTTTGTTTAAATTTCAATATAGCATGCTGACGGCAACGAACACTCCGTCGACGGCGAGCTCACAAAAAAACACCTTTAACCGCTATTTTGACCAGTCAACCGCCACTATTCATCATCCCCTTCCTCCTAAAAAAGCAATTTTTGACCTAAGGCTTGACAGATCTTGGATTTGGGGAGATTTCAAGGCTTTTTGACACCGGATTTGATCATCTCTAGGTAAGAGCTTCACTTCAAATTAAAAATATTTGATTTTCACGATGAATTTCTTCCACATTGAGAAGATCTGAAAAATTTTAGAATGTGAAGAAAATATTGGGAAGAAATTCATGGAACTTAGTGTTGAACTCTTAGAATTACTTTTGGACGCCATAACTTGAATATTTGAAGTATATTTGGAATTTTTCTATAATTGTGATTAGATAGAAATGGCTCCACATCAAAAGAGGCGAGTTGAGTTCGACGAGTCTCACTTCGTTAATGTGAAGGCTCAATCAAAATTTACTTCAGTATTTGAAGGATAGAAGTGTATACAAGATCGAGTTTTTGAAAGTCCGGGAGGAGAAATGAATGAGTTATTATCGAGCTGAGGTGGAAAAACTTCTATTACACAACCAATAAAGCCGCTGCAAACATTGTGAAGGAATTCTATGCCAACGTCTTCTATTCTGAAGACAGAATCATTCAAGTGTGGGGATTTCATGTTGAATTTAATGCCGCCCGCATCAACACCTTTTACGAAGTCCCATACTCTTATAGCTATCTTTATGAATCCTTCAGTACTATGGAAGGCCCCCTGAATGATGTGATCAACTTTCTCACATATGGGAAAGGAACATGGAAGATTAAACAACGAGAATGGTAATTTTTTCCACTTCCATGTTGAATACCACCTATAAGGCGTGGCACAATTTTATCTTATCTACTCTGTTTCTGACTTATCATCATAGTGATGCAACTAGAGATAGAGCTATTCTGAATTTCTATAATCAGAATAATAAAACTATAAATGTGGGAGAATTATTTTTAAGAATATATTGACTACGGCAAGGAGTGAAATAAGTGAAGGTCTAGCACATCCTAGCCTTATTTATGCACTTTGCTAACTTTTTAGAGTGGAAGCCACCCTATGAAACCAATTAGTAAAGCCAATTTGAAAACTATGAATCCCATGAGAAATGGAGAACTAGAAGTAGGAGTTAAGAACCTTCTACTAGTAGAGATGTCCCCTGTACAAGTTATGACCTTCCACCTTCTAGTTCCCCTTCTCTGACTGATTTGATGAATGAGTTGACCTTACAGCGGAAGAGCATAGAGTTAATAAATGAAAGGATTAGAGTTTTAGAACATCGACATGATTATGATAGTAAGTACCTTCTGAGGCACTCAAATTTGGAGGTAGCTTATTACGAAGCTCATGCCCGACACTACAGAGGTGAGCCTGATGTTTCTTTCTTTGAGTGCCCCCAAAATACTCAGTATCAGCCAATCCTCCTGTTGATCAAGGAGATAAAGACATAGTTTGGAATTTTGATGTTTGATAGAATTGATGTAATTTTACTTTTATTTTTGTGATCTTTTGTAGTAGAAATGGATGATTGTGTGTATTTGGACTTTCATTTTTATTATTATGTTGTACTTGGATGATTTTTAAGTTTTGTTATAAAGTTAGTGTGGTAGTTAAATTTGCAATTGTAGTATAATAAATGTTTAGTATTTTGTAATGTAATGTAATTTTTATTTCACATTTTAATTGTAATTGTTTCGTTTAGTATTGTGGTTGTCTTAGGAAATATTGTGCTTCTTTAATGTTTTAGCTTTATACTTATTTCAAAATTTTATTACCCAAAAATTTCTCTAATGATTTATATGTGTACAAAGCTCCTAATATTACATACGAGGTGAAGTAGAAATTATGAGAAGGACTGAAAAAATTTCATAATGATGAAAATGCCTTAAATACTGAGGTATGATTTATATTTAGAATTTTTCTTTCCACCTGTTTCATTTTATATTGAAAAATTTAAGTTTGGGGGAGGGAAGAAAAAGATTAACTATTAGATCCCCTCTATTTAATTATTTTTAAAAATTATTTATATGATTTTATGTAGTGAATTTAATTCAGGTAACTATATTTTGTAGCTATTTAAATATTATGGTAGATTTAAAGAAATATTTTTGTAATGAAAATTAATTTTGTATCTTAAGATATTTAGTATAAAAGAATAAGATTATAGTTAACTATTTAAAGTAAAGGAAATTATATTTTAAAGTATTAAGAATCTGGAAATTTATTTGAGAAGAAAAGATTGGAGCTCAATGATGTAAAAACTATGACATATTTATAAAATAAATGAATGCTTTGAGTTTCAAATTTAGGGAAAGAAAGGTGATGTTCAAAATCCTTAAAGGCTATCCAGATATAGTAATCCTCACTTGAAAAAAAAGAAAAAGAAAGGATTGACAACAATCCATGAAAAGAAAAGAAAAATATATAGGATTGAAAGCAATCCAAATGAAAAAGAGAAAAGAAAAAAAAAATTATTATGGAAGTGAGGAGAAGCTTGAGGATATGCCTAATAAAAAATTGGCTTCACTAGACCTACCTAAAGGGAAAACCTAAATACATTTCTAAACTTATATTTATGGATTAGATATTTTACTAGTAGTGTTCCCATGAAGTTCCTATCATTTGAATATTCTAAGTGGCTTAGTATTGCAACATATAGTCATTCTTGAAATGAATAAAAGACTAGAACTCTTAAACTTGATGACTAGATAATCTTGTTGCTACAGATTTAATTTAATTACTTGAATTTTTCCTAAAAATCTCACTATGATATTTATCTAAATCAAACTTATAATATTTTTGAATTAAAAGCTTTACTACAAAGTTCATAACTTTTATGTAGTACTAAAATTACTCTACGACAAGTAATAGTTAAGTTTGGGGGATTTTGACCAAAGGAAAATATGTTGAGATTTTCATACCTATTTTATACTATTTTTGATGATATTGCACTTTAAAGAAAGGTATTTTTGATGTTTTGTTGCAAGAATCATGTATTAGGGTCATTGGAGCAAAAAGATGCAAAATGGAGCGAATTCGGAGTGAAAAGGAACAAAATTTGAAGAATTGAACTAGGGCACCAATGGCGACCCCAACGGCGCCGACAGAGAGATTTTCGCGAGACTCCATAATTAATTCACTTAGAAGGCCCACCGACGGCGCCCTCGGGGCCGCCGACTGCGAGATCGGCGGTTATGTTCAATTAGGCATTTGATAAGGAGGAATTTTGGAGGGGTGCTTAGGCAACTCTAGGGAAAGCTCAACCACACCTTTAAAGAGAAGACTTTGGGCAAAAATAGGAGAGGAGAGACTCCAAATTGAATTGTGAAAAAAGTGTAGAGAGTCTAAATTGTGAGGAACTCTTTGAGAGATTGTAAGAGTGGAGGGAAAGTGAGAGATTTCTTCCTCCTTGCCGCTTCGAAAAGGAATTCTGTGTGCTGTAAAGAAAGAAAGTAATTCAGAGGAACTTCGAGGAGTTTTCTTGGGGAGAAATTAGAGATAAGTTTATTTATTGTTGTAGTTTATATGAATTTGCTCTTATATATGAATTCTCTCTTATATATGAATTCTGAGTTCTGTTGTATTTTCCCTATGAGATCTGAGTAGTTTTCTCTGTCTTTCTCCTTATCTTAAAATTTGTGAAATGGTGATTTGAATTGGTGAAGCCATGAAAATGTTTAAGAAATTGTGATGATCTTTTCACTTTGATCTTAATTTACTTTCAATTTGGCTAATTGATTTTTTAAAATATGTTGAGTTTTACAACTAAAGTGAAGATTACATCCAAGATTCAGGGAGGTCAAAGCCCTTAGAAGTTGGGTGCAAATAAATAGGGAAATAAAATTATCAGGAGTAGAATTGAAAATTTTAGAGTGACAGACTAAAATCCCCAATTTGGTCCTGTCGTTTGGGTGTTGAAGTGTAGATGTTAGCCCTTAGGCGAGAGGAACGTGGGAGCTCTGAAGTGGGAGCCAGGATCCTCCCAGCCTAGCCGTAGATTCAATAAACAAGCGTAGGATTAGTCAATGTTCTTTATGTCTGGACAAAAGGGTAAATAATATTTATGCTCCTATTTTGCACAATACAAATTGAACCGATTCACTTTATCCATTCACTATAATTTCTTGACAAGGAGAAGGAGGATTTCTTACATATTGAATATCACCTTAGAGCCTTCATTAGTATAATTAATTATTTAATAGTTATTAAAATTACATATTTATTTAAATTGCCTATTGGTGACAGATAAGCAAAATGAATTCCATTTTTGCGATTAAAATAATGTTTTTCTAAAATCTTAGTTCGTAGTTCTAATATTACTCCCTTTGGGATCGATATCTAGGACTCCAATAGAGCCCTATATTACTTGAGCGATACGTATACTTGCGTTGATAAGTGTGACTTTATAATTATTGAATATTTTTTACAACCATATTTATTGATTCTATAACTGTTATTAATTTTTGGTATAGTTACTGAGGAATTAAATCATTTAGCTGCAGTACTAATTAGTTATATTTTTAAGCATACATAAAGTTGTTGTCATAACTTTGCTGATTATGATGTTGGGGTTGGAGGAATTTTCAGAAACAATCTTGGGAAGTGCCTTCTTTTCTTCAATACTCCTGTTATTGTTGTTGAGGATTTGGAAACTAAATTAATTGTAGTTTTTTGGGTACTTTTGATTGCAGTAAAGATAAACTAGACACATATTTGGATTGAACTGGATTCTATTGTCCTTATTAATCTGTTTGATCAAGAGGGGTAATGTTTTTGGCACCATTCCTATTGGGTTCAGAAAATTAAATTGATTATAGCCCAAACCATGAACAACCTATCTTTCAACTACAAAGAAGGGAACAAACCTACAAATTGGTTAACTAGACATGGGTTAAATTCCAATTCTATTGTTGTCTCCTCTACTCCACCACCTCCACTTAAGTTCTTGATTGCTGGGGTCATTTTTTATGTCCAACATTTCAGAATTATAAATTTATTTCTCCTTTCTTTTGAGGATCCCCTAGGTTTATGTTTTGCAGTTTTTGTGTTTTAGAAGGATCCATGTGTTTTTTTTAACTCTTTTTGTAATCTTTGCTTATTTAACATGTAAGGAGCAACTAGTAGCTCCTTCTGAAATATATATATATACAAAAGGTTAGAAAAATATGAAATCAAACTAATTTCATATCTTTCATAGATCAAATGAAAGAGCACTACACCTCAAGCCATATATCTATCCCTTAGATAAATACAAGACTTGAGGGTGAGGCTCAAACAAAGAAACTAAGAAAAAAATGACATCCATTTGATCTGCAAAAATATCATGTTATTTATAAGCCAACAAGTTCCCGTATTTAATACAAAGAATTAAATAGGGTTTATATTAGGCTGGGTTCAGAAAAACTTTCTATAAGGGCAAGCCCCTATAGTTAATTACATCTTAGATGATCAAAGTGAACTAAGAAAACTCTCAATAAAAATTAGGGAATATTATCTTCAAAGAGGTCAAAAAGATAAGAATTTTCAATGAGATCGGACAAAGAGGTGTGAAAGTGTAATGGCTCAAATTTGGAATATTTATTTTAGAATCCAAAAGAGGGAGAACTAGGGGATGTTACAGATCTGAAGGAGAACCTCGGTGACTTCCCAAGCTACCCTATGGTTTGGCTTCAATTTTGGAGAGAAATATTTAAATGTTTCTTCCTGCCAATTTTATTAATTAGGGCTTACATTTATGTGAAACACTCACACAAAAAGCCTAGAGGATACGAGTATTTAGGTTGTGACGAACGACAACCTCAGAATCCTGAGACGAGTTAGGGCTTAAATTGTACAGTAGAGCTATATAAAATCCTAAAGATATGTTGAGGATTTATGTTGAACTAGGGAAAAAACCTTAAAATTCTATGGCTTGTTCATTTAATTCTAAATAAAGAATGGTTTAGTTGATGTAGACAAGTTCTGCTATTGAGGATGGTTGTCTTGCCCATAATGCTAGTTTCAAGCTCCCCATCAGAGCAATTTTAGTTTTCTTAATGTGTCAAGTTATAATGTCAAATCAGATATCCCTAAAGGTCATGGTTATTTAAATATTATGGGACATAATAAAGTTGATTAGAGCTACACCAGTTAGGATCCTACCGTTCCCTCATTCTGGCACCATTATTTTATTTTGGATTCACTTAGTCTAAAAGAATTTGCTAAATTGAAATTAATGAGTTCCATACATTCATTTATACCATGGAAAATATTGTTAGCAACTGTAGGTTACCTCCTCCGAGAGATTCTCGATCATCCGACAGAGACATTTTAATTTAATTTCAATTTTTGTTTTGTAATGTTTGTGATTAAATTTTGAGTTTTCTTATATTTTGAATGTTGTGGCGGTAAATTTTATCTTGGTTGATTTTTAGTTTTAGTTTTGGTTTTACAACTATCCTAGCAGTTTTAGTTTTCATGCAATGTGACGTTGTTGTTCAACATGCAAGCTTAAGGAAAGAAGTACAAAAAGTTAAATACAATAATTAAAAAGCATACCTGTCAATTATTCTTTTCCTCTACCTGAAAGGTACTAGCAAAAGATGTATATAATTTAGTAGGGAATTTAAATTTCAGGAGTACATGAAGATTTAGCAACCCAGCCCCAAGTTATGACTTTATTGAATCTCAGAAGATCCTAGTGGACAGTTTTAAAATAAAAATATGACAAGTCCATTTTATCCTTCAAAATGTGAAATAGATTTAAAAATGCTCGAGGCATGACCCTGGACCTCTTCGAAGATTTATTGAAATATCCCGAGTTCATTTTGAACTTATCAAATTGTGCCATTAATCATCTGAGGTTGAAGTGTGACGACCCCGTTGCTTAGTGAAGCTGGACAATTTAATCATTTCAAGGATAGGATACCTAATTAATTAATTGATGTTTCATTTAAAATTTAGGAGAGTAGGTGCCCCTAATGTAAGTTTAAGTCATTTAAGATTGTTGTGCTTGTAATTAAAGTGATGCTTGTAGTGTTTAAAGTTGTTAATCACCAATCATATTATCCTCTAAATTCGATAAATTGAGTGTAAACATCGAGCCTATGTCACTACTAAGCCCTTAACAATCATGATCGGCGGAATGGTGATTATTAAAATTTTGATGTAGGCGACATGTAATCTTATTGAAAGATCACATCATCATCAATCTTAGGCTCAAGATAAGTAAATTATCATCTTTTATATCTTTAGCCCTTCACTTCAAAATCATTTTATCTTAGTTGAATTCCAAGTCATGAAGGTTAGGAGAATTATGATATTGTTGATGTTGTGCGAAGGTGGTGAGTGAGTTTCTACCTTTTAAACTCCCCCGATCACAAAGAACTCACAAAAATGTTTTTCATGATTTTTCTATGCTTATTTAGTTTTTTATAATTATTTTTTTACAAAAAAATACAAAGTTTCTTTAAAAATCAATTTTAGTGCTTAAATTAAGCCAAATAATTTTTGTAGTTTTATAGTAAGTAAATATGATTTTTATGTACAATGTGGAATTGATTCTGTCAATTTTTGATAAGTATATGATTTACATAAATTAATACAAGTTTTATACATTTGATTAAATAAAAAAATGTATATAATATTTCAAAACATCATAATATTTTTTCTAGACTTCCCGACCACAGGAAAACTACTAAAATTATCCTCATAATTTTCTAAATGATATTTTGATTTATATAATTAAAATAAGCCAAAATGGTCACTCGAGCTTGAAAATTAGGGCTAGAAGCATAGAGGCGCTTTCTGACCTTGGAAAAATCAGAGAACACCCCCTTTGTGATGAGGAATAAACCATAGAAATTTCAAGCCATGGTGAGCCATATTTAGTCCTAGAGATTTAAAATACCATAGAGGGTATTTAATTAATTAAAAATCATATAATTGGTAGATAATTTTTATTTTTAGTCCACATTATTCTCCTCTATTCATTGAGCAAGAAGGGTATTTTTTTAATTTCTATGATTTATTTAGAGAAAGATATGGATTTTTGAAGTTCGGGCATTTAAAATAATTCAAAAAATCCATATTTTTCTACTTATCCAAGTGGCGCCACTCATCCTACAATAGCTTTGAACTCACACGTGGCGCACTCCCATTCATTGTGCTTTCCACCTAGGCATGCCACGCAGCCCATGGTTCACACACCAAGAGTCTATCTGGCTCAATCTGCTTCGTTCATTGGATACATGCACGATCAGATGACATCTATTCATCGTCACCAAATGACATAACTCGTAAGCCGTTCATACTAAAAACATAATATTTTTGGCTATACTCAACCAAATTACATGGAGTTTGTTCCAAAACCTTCTACTACTCAAGAAGAACATATTTATATGGTTAATCAAGTATTAAATCAAACCATTACTCATGGAGAATTAAAATAAGCTCGGGTTAGGGTTAGGGCTCAATACCTTTTTCTGAGAGGGGAGGCCTCAATCATATGGTTTTGGTAGCTTTGGTTGAGTCCAACAAACCTCTAGATGAAGTCTTATACCTTGGTGAATTGTCTAGGCATGATTTTGACCATAGTGCATTTTAGGTGTTGGTTTAGAGTTTTCCTAGAGGCTGTTTCATAGGGGTCTTTGGTGGGGGATCATTTCCTTTTGCTCCAGAGATAGTGTGTGCACAATTAGTTTGAGTTTGGTGGACTATGGAGAGAGTTCATGATATGAGCTGAAAGTTTAAGCTCAAAATTGGGCTCTCATAGTGGGAACCAGAGGGGGGAGATGGTTGGATGGAGCTTAGGGATGCTTGGAGAGTCTTTAGAGAGAATTTGACAGAGTTTCCTCAAGGATTTTCAAAACCTCTCTTTTGGCCATGTAGGGGGTTGATTAAATCAAAGGGATTGGGCTGGCCACCAGGGCCAAGTTATGGGTGCAAAGTGCTGATTAGGTGGAGGGTTGAAGAGCTCTAAAAAGCAGTAAAGGTGAGCTTGACACTAGAGTTGAAATTGAGTTTGATTTAGGGGTGGTGTCTCATGATTTTAGCATTTTCTAGAGATTAGCGTGGATGGCCAGAGCACAGGAGGTGGTCTGGTGGTCAGGTGTGCCAGGCAAAGGGTTAATTATGATTAACCCTCAATGGTTTGTCATGATGGAAGCAATTTCTTGGTTAAGGCCAAAAAACGGGATAAAATTCCTTATTTTAGGGACCCATTGGTCCATAGCTCACTTGGGTGGGTTTAGGGTGGTTTATTCTGGTCAATAGAGTGTGCTTAGTGGTTGTTGTAACATTAATTTGGTGACATTGACATTACTAAGTCAATTTTGGTGAAGGGGTTCATTTTGGGTCAAAATGGCCAGAAGTTGGGGTTAGGCTATCCATGATATTGAGCTCAATTGATTGATCAATATTGTGTAGATGATTTTCATGAGGAGTTTAGAAAATATTTGGAGTGATTTTGAATTGGTTTGGAGGTTCAATTTGGAGGATTTTAAGCATTTGATCAATTTGGGGGTGTTGGGTTAGAGTTGGGTTTAGGTTAGGATAAGGTTGGGTTAGGTCCAAATTGAAGGTTCAAGATGGTCTATAGGAATGTCATAATAATTTTTCAACATAAATTGGGTGTCAATTTTGGGGTTAGGGCATTCAATTTAGTGGAATTTGGAGACAGTTAATTTGGGGAAATTTTGGGGATTTTGAATGTGGGTTGAAATTGTGTAAAATTGAGGCTTGAACAAGGCCAATTCAAGGTCCAATTTGATGTGTATGATTGTTAGAAAGAATTTAGGATTCAAATTGGGACAATTGAGTGGATCATATGGTTCAATTAGGTGAGATTAAGTCATTGGATTGTGGTTTTAATTTGGATCAAATTTGAGCTCAAAGCATGGGTCAATTAGGTTTAAATTTTGTTTGAATTGCTCCTATGAAAGACCAATGTGAGTTTATAATTGAAATTGGGGAGGATTGGGGCCAAATTAATGGGTATGTTAGGTGAATTTGGAGAAATTAGGCCTTTAAAGGCAATTTGGGGCTTTTTGGTCAAAGCGATCAAATTGGTCAAATTGGGTTCAATTAAAGGGTCCAAATTTATTTTGGGGTCATTTGGGATGATTTTGAGGGTTTTTGGGAAAGTTTGAGCTACCAAGGGTATTTATGTAATTTTGGCACATTTTAGGGTATTTTGGTAATTTTGGAATTTTTGGGATGTTATGGGCAATTTGGGTAGTTTCAAATCATTTGAGAAGATCTTTTAATAAATTTGGGTATTTTAGATGAATTTGAGAATTTTGGTCAAATTTAGGGTTTCAAGGGCAGTTAAGTAATTTGGGTGGATTTGGGGGCAAAAGGCTAAGTTTGATATTTTGGTAGAATTAGGGTATCAACCACCTTATATGAGCTATGGACCAATGAAATCCCCATTTGGGTCCTTTATGTACTGGTCTTAGCTAAACTCTAGCCTAGGGCCAGTGGGTCTAGGGGACCATCTACATGATTTTCCTGAAAGATCAAGGGATCAAAGTCAACAAATTTTGGGTTTTGGGGTTGTGAGTGAAAGTGGGTGCAAGTGAGTGCAAGTGAGTGAACTAGCTCGAGACCAACACCCAAGGTCAACCTTAAGGCCAAGCAGTCTTATAGGGACTCACCTTGAGCTTCCTATATAGTGGCCCCACCTACTAAGTGCTAGAGGCTAGGACCGGCATATGCAACTTCAAATTGAGCATAGAAGAGTTTAGAGTTTCTAAAGGTGAGGGTTCCTTTTCTAGTTTTCTAGGAGTAGTTAGTAGAAAAGTCCTATGGGTAGACCTTAGGCTACTAAATCGGGAAAACTAAACCTCAACCAAAAGTGAGGTCAACAATGTCGAACTCGCTCCTCTGAATCGGCTTCTAAAGTAATCCATGGTCATCTTAGCTCTGCAAGTCTTGGTATATACAACTCTGCATCTTGGTGCTCAACAGTTCTGACTACAATGGAGGTGGTTGTATATTCTTTAAAAATCTTGTAATGCTCCAGGTGAAGGAGGTTAAAATTTGGGCACTCTATAAATTTTTCTGTTGATGGTGTCTGTCTTGGAATCTCTGTATTGCTGTCGGGAATCCCACGCAAAGTTCATCGGGGATCTCTAACGATTTAAACTATGTAATAAAACCTGGTCATTCCTCTATAATTGTAGGGCTGGTGGAAGTCTCCTTTAAAGTCGGGTCATAAACCTCTTTCTCATGAATTGGATTGAGCTTTGTGGCTGCCTCCCTGGCACGTCTTCTTTCCAAATGCTCTAAAGCTTTGTGTTTATGCCGGTTGGAATTTATTTGCTGCATCTTCTTAATGGCACCTTTGGAACTCTTTCTGTAGAAGCGCCAACTAACTCTTTGTCACCATCATGATCATAAACTGTAGGTGACCAACCCTTTTCATTAGGTCATGTGTATCTGAAAATTTTTCTACCTTCTTTATCTTCAATATAGAGTCTTCTTTAGTGTTGATTCTTAATAGTGACTATAACCCTTCTGTTTCTTGATGCCAAGCTATGTTCATCATGGGGCCCTCGTAGTCCACTTTGACTTGGCCATAATCCAAGTTAACATTTATAATGTCACTCTGGGTCACCTCCTCTTTGTCAAGTGTGAGAATCAAGTTGTCATGAAAGGAGAAGATCAAACTCTGTCCTGACATTTTTTTTGCAGAAGACGGGAAAATATCAACACGCTGAAATTCAAAACAAACAAGAACATTAATAATTATCGTTAAGTGGATTTTAAGTTAGACATGTGTAATAATTTTTATTTAAATTAGCTTTACAATGTTTAAAATTTAAACGGAAAATAAAGATCTACAAATTTAAATTTCATTATATTAAATTTAATTTTATTATAAATCTTTGGACCCAGACATGGATACTGGCCACATAGTAATTCTTGAAACAAGTATCAGTTTAAAAATTCATCTTGGAGAACTTCAGGTTGCATAGTATTTCTTTTAGTATCATCCATTGATCGACAACATGGGCCTCTCGCCTTAGGAATCCACTAGCTGGTAAGATTTCTAAGTTAGCTTTAATCTTATCTGGGTCGGTCTCGCTTCTATGTTGCTGAAAAATGAATCCTAGAAATTTCCTGAAGGTAACACTTTGGCACACTTTAAGGGATTCATCTTAAGATTATTTTATCATAACCATTTGAACATGATCCTCAAATCATACAATTGGTCTATCTGTTGTCTACTTTTGATGACCAGGTTATCCACTTAGTACTCCACCTGGTTGTAATAGAGGTCATAAATGATCTTTGTCATAGCTTGTTGGTAAGTTACCCTAACATTCTTCAACCCAAACGACATCACTTTGTAGCAAAACATTCTAATCAACATTCTGAAAGCTGTAAGCACTACTTCTTCTCGAGCAATTTTGATCTGATTGTATCCTGACAATCCATCTACGAAAGTGAAAATCTTGTATGTCAATGCGATGCCCACCATCAACTCTGGTATTGGTAGCGGGAACTCATCCTTTGGATACAATTTGCTTAAATCATTGATGTCAAAACACAACGTGGCTAAACAAGTAGGATATTGTTCATCTAGCACAAAGTTAGCGTCTATTAATTTCTTTACCTCGATAATGATTTATTGCTCTATTTCAAGGCGCATTCTTCTGAGAGCTTGTTTTATTGTGGTCATACTCTTATGCACTCCAAGCCTATGAATCATGACTTTTGAAGATAATTATGGCATTTCATCAAAGCTCCAACCAAAGAAATCCTTAAATTCTAATAATTTCTTTATCAAATTTGTAGACTCTTTCTCATTGAGTAAGGAACTTAGGAAGGTAGGTCGGGGCTGCTTCTTAGTCCCAAGGTTAACATCCTTCAATTCATCAATTTTTTAAGGGTGAATTTAATCCTTGAATTGTTCTTGTCCTTCCTTTCAATACTTGATGCACTGGTACAAGCATGATGAGACCATATTATGCTCATAAATCCATTGTCTACCGATTAATGCATTAAAAGAAGGTTTTTTGTCAATGATATGGAACTTAGATGTTATTACTAGCTCACCAATTATCATCAGCAGCGTAATCAATCCAAGGGCTCTTTCTCCCTTCTAATAAATTCCTTTTAAAATCATCTTATTAGTGGTAAGCTCCTGAGCTTTGATGTCCAAGTATGTTAACTTCTATAGACTCATTTGGTTGAGCGATGCTCTCAAATCTACAAAAACTCTGGAGAGTACAAATCTTTTGATGCTGACATAAATGTAGAGCTGTAGGTTGTGATCAGTAATAGCAAGCAGCAAGTCTTCCTCAGTGAAGTTCACCTTAGGCTAATCCTTTAATGAACAAACTTCATCTGAGGATGTGATGACCAACTAAGCTAAGCAAATTTTTGGATCAAGTAAGGCTTTGATCAGAGACTCCCATCTCCTTTAATAGGATCAGAGCGTCATAGATGCTTCGCTTGGTTGAAAACCTCCTAAGACGAGTTGGTACATTATAATCCACTTTATAAAGACCTCCAATTTTCACTTGATTATGTGTCTCTTCTACTTGTGGAGGTGAAGGTGGCTCTTCTTAAATGACTTTTTTTTTTCCTTTTTCGATTGGAGTCATTCTCAAATGTAATACTTTCCCACTCCTAAAATTAATTTTTTATCTCTTCTTGTTTTAATGTCGTAGTCAACTCTTCTAATATTGCTTAAGAATCTAAAAATTCTAGTTGGATTACAATCGGTTTGAGGATATTGTAAATCAAGTAAATCTAAAAATTCTAATATTGCTTATGACAATCAAAACGTATCCAAAATTGTAAATCATATATTCAAAACACCTCAAAAGGGTAAAAAGATAATCATACATAGTCAGCGGTTTGAGGAATTTCTCCCTTAAATCCAAAACAACCAATCTAAAGGAGGCAACCCCTATCCTACCCCTTACACTATCGGTCTCCCTTTCTCTAGCTATGGTGACTTCTCTAGTGTAATCCTCATCTTCATTCTATCAAGCTGCAGACTCTGAGTGGCGGCTTGTGCGACGCGGTCTAAATATAATCTAATATCTACTTGGATGATTGACTCCAGAATGTGCTCCAACAACTCTCATCTTAATAGGGATCTATCAAAGTTATTGGCTTGGCTGAAATCAAATTTACAAAACCTTTTTCTGATTCTTTTAAATATTCTTTCAAAATCATTATATTTTCTTCTTTGAGATTTCTTTCGAGCCAATCCTTGAAACTGAAGCAACCTCAATTGTGTTTCTAAGTAATCTATGGAAAGGGCTATAATTAGGATGTTCTTTCTTACTACCCTTTTTGGATTTCTTATGCTCTAGCAATCTGAACTCGGGCTTCTTTATCAAATTTCTTAACATCATTGGTATGGTTTCATCCTTGAAACAGTATACCCTTTCAACTGATTTGTAAATGACAAACCTTGCTTGACATCTGTACTGTATGGTTTCCTTTCAAATGATTGCTAGTTTGATTGGTCGTACTGCTAAGTATAATATTGTTGAGACTGGTCAGGCTATGATGACTACTGGGAACTCAGACAAGACTGCTCAGCCTAAATCCTCATCGGCTACTTCCCCTTATCTAGGGTTGCCACTATCCTAAATTTCTTTTAAAATGCCCTGGATACTCTGATCTTCTCATCCATTTCCAATGTTTCCATATGCTTGACCTCTTTTTGCAGACTGTTGGCCTTGCTGAGTAGTTTCTCAAATGACTTGATCATAAGTCCCTTGAGCTTGAAGGGTACTAAACCAGGAATGCTTTTGAGAAGTATCTCAATCTCATGTTTTTCTTGTAGCTGAGGCTTGTACTTCATGCTTATGTTCCTCCATCTAAAAATGTAGCCAACCAGGGACTCATTGGATTTTGCTTTTTCTACCACGAAATTTCCTATAGTCACATGGTGTTGCTCTCTGAAAAACCTCTTCATGAACAAATGCTCCAACTTGGCAAATTTTTTTACTGATCCGTTCGACAGCTCAATGTAACAATCAAATGCAATCCCTGAAAAACTGCTGACAACGTGCTTTATTTCCTTTAGCATTGCAACATCTTGCTCAGAAATTTGTTATATACTGGCGAGGATTTCCGGTTCCATCAAAAGTCTTGAAATTTTGGTGTCACAAAGACTTTGGAGTACGGTATGGCATCAAATTTCTCTGGGTAAGGTCTACCCTTTGAAATTGATGCTCCTCCTTTAGATTAGGCTAATGCCTCTCGTACTTTCAGTTCAACTAATTGCTTGATATCCTACTCTAGGACCAAACACTGAATAAATTCTTTCTTTTGTGGTTCGTCTCTATTGGTGGAAGCAGCTTCTTTTTTTCATCTAAAATATGTACAATCTCAGGCTGAATGACCTCCGT
>NEWO01000987.1:67785-83254 GCA_003013225.1 Phalaenopsis aphrodite
TTTCAAATTTCTTTTTTCCACTCTTCAAGTCCTTTAATATAATAATGTTTTGTGCCAAAAAAATCATATAAGACTCACAATCACTATATAGAACTTATCACAACAACAATTCATATCCAAATCACACTAATAACTATGGGTTGTATCCTACAAAGTGCTTGATTTAACTTTGTCAGCCCGACATAACCAATGTTTTACTTAGGAATGACCCAGCATTAGGATATCTTCAAATGCAAGACCCTCTCCACTCATGTAAGCTTTTAATTTGTGTCTATTTACCTTAATCACTCTCCTAGTTTTTTTATCTTCAATATCAAAATCTCTATATGGATATGCTTTTACCACAATAAACGGTCCTGACCCCCTGGATTTAAGTTTTCTTGGAAATAATTTCAATCTCAAATTATAAATCAATACTTCTTGTCCATGCTCAACATGTTTTTTCAGAATTTTTGGATCATGCCTAAATTTTGTTTTCTCCTTATAAATTTTGGCATTCTCATAAGCTTCATTTCTTAATTCTTTAAGCTCATTTAATTGCAGTAATCACTTATCTTCAGCATCTTTCAGATTATAATTAAATTCTTAAATTGCCCAGTGAGCTTTATGTTCCAACTCAACTGGCAAGTAACATGCTTTTTCGTATATAAGCATATATGGTGTCATTTCTATATGTGTTTTATAAACAGCTTTATAAACCCATAAAGGATTATCAATTTTAGCAGACCAATTAGTCATTTTAGAATTTATCATTTTTTCTAATATTATTTTAATTTCTCGATTGGATACTTCTGCTAAACCACTAGTTTGAGGATGATAAGCTGTGACAATATGATGTTTAATCCCAATTTTTTGAGCTAACGTTTCAATCATTCAATTCCTGAAATGACATCCCCATCTGTAATGATAACTCGTGGTATTCCAAACCTTGTGAAAATATTCTTATTTAAAAATTTTGCTACACTTTTAGCATCACAGTGAGGTAAAGTAACTGCTTCAATCAATGTAGAAACATAATTTACAACTATTAAAATATAAATCTTCCCAAAAGATGGTACAAATGGTCCCATGAAATATAATCCCCAAACTTCAAAGATTTCAACCTCAAGAGTAATTTTGAGGCATTTCATATCTTCTAGAAATATTTCCTACTCTCTGTTATAGATCACATGATTTCATATAACTAATAACATCCCTAAATAAAGTAGGCCGATAAAATCCAGATTGTAAAATGTTAAACGTAGTTTTATTAACTCCAAAATGTCCCCCAAATTTTGATTTATGACATTTTTGAATAATTTCTTGAGTTTCTTCTAACGATACACATCTTCGAATATTTAAGTCCTTACATTATTTATATAAGTATGGGTCATCCCTAAAGTAAAATTTTGAATCATAAATGAACTTTTTAATTTGATGGCCATCTAATCCATAAGGTAAAATATCACTAACCAAGTAGTTTACTATATCAACATACCATGGAATTCGCCATTCATTAATCCCATATAATTGTTCATTAGGAAAATTCTCATTAATTTCATCATTTAAATCTTTTTAATTTTCCTTTTCAAGCTTTCACAGATGATAAGCTNTAATCCCATATAATTGTTCATTAGGAAAATTCTCATTAATTTCATCATTTAAATCTTTTTAATTTTCCTTTTCAAGCTTTCACAGATGATAAGCTATTTGATTATTAGTATTCTTACTATCCACAACTAGAAAATAAAATTCTTGCATGAGAAGGACCCATCTAATTAATCATGGTTTTGCATCTTTCTTCATCATTAAATACTTAATAGCAGAATGATCAATATGCACAATATATTTGATCCAAATAAGATAAGATATGAATTTATCAAAAGCAAGCACTATAGATAATAATTCCTTTTCAGTGGTAGTGTAATTAATTTGAGCCTCATTAAGGGTTTTGCTAGCATAATAAATCACTTTGAAATTTTTGTCATATCTCTGTCCTAAAAGAACCCCTAAAGAATAATCACTAGCATCACACAATAATTCAAAAGGTTTTTTTTTCAATCAGGTGAAATAATAATAGGTACAATGATTAATTTCTCTTTTGATAAGTTAATGGCATATAGTCATTCATCATTAATGTCAAAATTTGCATCTTTTTCAAAGAGTTGACATAAAGGCTTGGAAATTTTTGAACAATCTTTAATATAACGTCCACAGAAAGCAGCAAGTCCTAGAAAAATCTTTCTTCCCTTCACATTAGTAGGTGGTGGCAATTCAACAATAACTTGAATTTTCGCTGGATCAACTTCCATGCCATTTTCAGAAATTTTATGCTCTACACTGTTCCTTCTAGAACAAAAAATTGGGATTTTTTTCTAATTAAGAAAAAAGTTTATTTCTTCACAACATTTTAGAACTCTTGCTAAATCCCTTAAACATAAATTGAAAGAAGCCCCAAAGACTGAGAAATCATCCATAAAAAATTCAATTCATTTTTCAATTAAATCACAGAAAATTTACATCATATATATTTGAAAAGTTGCAGAGGCATTACATAATCCAAATGAAATTCTTCTAAAGGAAAAAGTTCCGTAAGGAATAGTAAAAGCAAATTTCTCTTGATCCTGAGGAGTAATAGGTATTTGTTAATATCCATAATATCCATCCAAAAAGCAAAAATAACAGTGTCCTACTAGTCTATCCAACATTTGATCCAGAAAAGGCATAAGCAAGTGGTATTTTCTAGTGGCTGCATTTAACTTTCTATAATCAATACAGATTTACCATCTAATAACTTGCCTTATCGAAATTAATTAATTCATTTCATTTTCAACCACAATCACTCCTACTGTCTTAGGAACGTAATGAATAGGACTAACCCAAGAACTATCTAAAATTGGATAAATAATCCCAGCATATAACCACTTCAAATTTTCTTTCTTAACAACATCTTTCATTATATGATTCAATCTCTTTGGAGGATCAACCCCAAACTTATGGTTATCCTCCATCAAAATTTGGTGCATATAGATTGAAGGGTTGACTCCTTTAATATCAAGTAATGTCCATTCAAAGGCTTTCTTATGATTCTTTAATATTTGCAATAATTATTCTTCTTGTTCTAAATTTAAATCTAAAAATATAATGACTGGCAACGTAGATGAGTTCCCTAGATATGCATACTTTAAATAAGCAGGTAAAACTTTCATCTCAAGCTCAGGAGGTTTTTCAATAATTTGAATATCAATATCATTTTGCAATGTGTTTACCATTTCTTGAGAATTATGAAGTATTCCTTGTTTTCAAAATTTTCTATTAGTCCGTTCTAATTCAAAATTATAAGACACTAAATTTTCAGATCTAAAACTACAAATAAATAAAGTAAAAATAATTACAAAAAATAAAATAGCACGCCAAAAATGAAAAGATATATTTTTTGAATTTTTAATTTTAAAATTTTTTCGGTTTTTTCTTCGAAATTTTCTAATTTTTTTAAAAACTTTTAAAAATTACTATTCAAATTAAATTTTAATTCAAAAATTTCAGTCACAATCCCGGCAACAGCGCCAAAAACTTGACTCGACCCGCAATTACTTATATTTTCAATCTCCTTAATTTTGCCAGAAAATATGTCTTAAATTATATCTAGCTATTAATGTGAACAAATGTAATGATTTATAAATTATATAATAAAATTTCACACTAGGGGCACTATGCAAGTATACACAGCGTTTCAAGTAATATAGGATTTTCTTTAAAAACACCCGTATCGATCCCACGAGGAATGCAGTAACTCTTAAAATAAACTTACAGAAATTCTATTTTAATTGCAAACTAAAAAGATAAAAGATTTAAAATTATATGTTTACTTAAAATTACTACTAAAAGAGTTAAAAAGAAAGCAACAACTAAATGTAACAGCTTAACAAAGTATAAAAACGAGTTTGGATATTATACAAAACTTTTCCCTTTGCAAAAAATATTTTAATCTATGTAGGATTCAAATGATTTAAGATAAAATTAAGGTATTGTGACAAATAGAAGAATACCTTATTCTTTACCTCCTCCCAGTGCTTGCAAAAAACATTGACTAACTTAAGATCGTTTTCTTAACTTCTCGATTCCACATCAGTGTTATCTAACCTCTCACTTCTAGATGTCCCTAACTTATGCCACCATGATAGCCGAATCCCAGTGGTAGGGTACTAAACCTTAAGCCAAATTGATAAGAATCTAGCATTTTAATCTAGAACTAACCAATTCTATGCCATCAAAACTTATGTCCCTATTTATTTAAACTCCCCATTAGGTGATCACAATGGCTTTGCCCATAATGAAGTGTGGTATTCGCTAAAAGGCAGATACACCAAAAATAATGTGTTAATTTAAGTATACATTTTATGCTTATTTTTGGTGATATTGAAATTTAAAGAAAGATATTTTCATGTTTTTATTTCAGGTATATCAATTTTAGGTATTTGGAGCAAAAGTAGAAAAAAGGAGGAAATTTGGAGCCAAAATAAAGAACTTCGTGATTTTGGCATTTTGAGGAGCCAAATTAGTGCCTTAAGAACAACTTTCCAGAGAGCTAACGCTTGAAGCGCAATTATGCAGAGAAGCAGTGCCTGAAGCATCCAAACCCAAAACAACACAGACTTAAGTAACTTAACGCCTGAAGCGCCATAAGTGGCACCTGAAATGCCAGAGACGATATTTGATGGATAAAGCAGTTCAAGATGTATTTTGAGCTGATGTTGAAGGCTTCAAATGTGTCAAACACTCCATGGAGTGATTCAATGCATCCATACACATTAGAAGGTTCTCTAATGAAAGGATATGTCTTTTGAATGAATGGAAATGTATTTTGGGATTCAAAGGGTGTGAATTTTAGAGAGAATATGGGAGGGAATTTTAAATTCTTTTTTAGAGGAGGCAGCCACTAATTATAAGGAGAGGAGTCTGCGGGCAAAGAGAGGTTCTGTGGAAAGAGAGAGAGAGATGCGAGAGGTAAGTGAGAGAGTGAGGGACTTGAAAATTTTTTTCTAGAGTTGTAAGAGGAGAGGGAAAGTGAGAGACTTCTTTTTCATTATAGTTCTAAGAGAGAATTGATAGTGCTTGTAAAAGGAAAAGAGCTCAAAGAGAACTTCTAGGGATTTGCTTAGGAAGGAGTGTGAGATATGTTGTCTTTTATTTCTTTATTTGGTAAACTTGGTTTTATATGTGAAATATGTGTGTTGTTGTTTCCTTCTTATGAATTCTGAGTAGTTAATGCAGACGGATTTAGTGTGTAAATTTTGCAAATATTTTTCAATATTACAAAATTACACACGGTAGATATATATAATAAATATGTAATATAATCCCAACAAAAATACATTTTATGAAAATAGTTTATCTTTTAAAACTCTTTTTAAACTGTCAAATCTTCATTAAAATCAATGCAAGTATATGTATCGCTCAAGTAATAAAGGACTCTAATGGAGTCTTAAATATCGACCCCACAAGGAATTTGGAAAATCCTTTAACTAAGCTTTTGGAATTATTTTATAAAAAAAATACAAAAATAAAAGTAAATTGTGAAGTTTGAATATTAACTACTATGGTAAATGCTATATAAAATGCAGTTGAAAAACAAAGTTAACTATCTAAGAACTAACTATCAAAAGAAAAATTACGAAAACTAAACAAAGTTTTTGTTTTGCCCGAAAGTCCAACTTTAAGTAAACATCCTTCCTTTTTACACTAAGTATATGAATTGTGAAGAAATTGAAATCATTTGAAAATATATATATAAAAACTATTTTGTGCCAAATAGGAGCAATCCTATTCTTTACCCTCTTCTAAGTGTTATAAAGAACATTGAATAATCTAGAGTTTGGTCTCTAATTCTGTGGTTAGGCTGGTAGGATACCGGCTGCAACTCCAGAGCTCCCACTACTCCCTCACTTGAGGGCTAACAATCTCGCATTGGTTTCCAATCAACTGGACTAAATTGGGGATTTTAATTTGTCAGAATAAAATCTCCAATTCTGCATCCAACAAAGCATATTTCCCTATTTATTTGCACCCAATCTCATGGATGACATACTCTCCCATGAAATCAAATGTGACTCTCCCTATGTTGTATAAATCATATCTCTTTTCAAAACATATGTTTCTTAATAAGTTTTAACATTTCAATTGGCCAGATTGAAAATGAAATGAAGATTGGAGTTCAAATCATCACAAATTATTAACATTTAAAACCGTAGAAAACAAAATCTATTCTTCATAAAACCATATCTCAAAGTAGGGAGAAGAATGATGAGGACTACTCAGAATTCATGAGAAGGATATGAGAAAGCATGGATTTCATATATAAAAATAAGTTTATAAAACAAAAGAAATAAAATACATAACTTATCTTACAATCCTTCCCAAGAAAATCTCTAGAATTTCTCTCCAAAATTCTCTCTTTACAATCCCACTCAATTCTCTCTTAGAAGTGTAATGAAGAAGAAATCTATCACATTCCCTCTCCTCTTACAATCTGAGAAGAAAATCTCCTCTTCTCTCCTCTTGCCTCTCACGCCAACTTTCTCTCTCTCCCTTTCTTGTCCCCCTCTTTTCTTTTAAGTCTTCTCTTTTATTTTTGGGTTGCCTCCTTTGAAAAGAATTCCAAATTCCATCCAAAATTCAACTCTTATGAATTCAAAAGATATGTCATTTGATCCAAGTAACATATCCCTTCATAAAAGAAACTTCCAAAGCATCTAGATGCATTGAATTACTCCAATAGGTATGAAGAACAAGTGTCCCTTTGAAAATTTGCACAAAATTTGTCTTGAACTGCCTTAATTTTTAAAAAATTGTCTCTGCTGCATCATGCACTAGTTCTCTGTCAAACAACACATCATGGGCCGATCTGGCGCATCATGCGCAAGAATCCTAAAATTTGCTGTTTTGGTTCCAAATTTCATCCTTTTGTCATTTTTGCTCCAAATGCCTAAAAATAATATACCTACAACAAAAAAAAAATGAAAATACCCTTCTTTAAAGTACAATATAACCAAAAATAAGTATAAATTATGTACTTAAAATAGTATATTTTTTTGGTGTATCAGTAGTCTTTTTTATCCTTCTCCCTACTCTGAGATATGGTTTTTTGAAGAATTGATTTCAATTTACATGATTTTAAATGTCAATAATTTGTGATGATTTAAAATATGATATTCATTTACTTTTCATTTTGGCCTATTGAAATGTTAAAATGTGTTGAGAAACATATGATCCAAAAAGGGATATAATTTCTACAACATGGTAAGAGTCAGATTAAATTTCATGGGTGAGAATGTAATCAATGGGGTTGAGTCCAAATAAATAAGGAAATATACTTTTTTTGACAAGAATTGGAGATTTTAAAATAAATTGAAATCTCTAATTTGGTCCAGTTGATTGGAAACTATTTGGCACAATATGATTGATTCTATTTGGCACAATACGATTATATATATATATATATATATATATATATGATTTTAATTTCTTCACAATCCTTATACTAATTGTAAAGGAGAAGGATGCTTTCTTAAATTTGAACTCTTTGTCACAAAAACTTTGTTTAGACTTTTAAAATTTATTTTTGAAGTTTAGCAATTAGTTTAATTAACATAGTTCTTTTAACTGCATTTTATTTAGCATACACTCAATTACTTTAGATTTGAATTTTGAACTTAAGTTTTGTAGTTTGAATTTTGTGTTTTTCACTATAGTCATAACAATTTCCAACTAATATGTGAGATCAATACTTAGGACTCCATTAGAGCCCCTTATTAGTTGTGCGATATGATATTTGCGTAATTATTACGGGTTTGACAATTTAAAGATTTTAAAAGATGAAAGTATTTTTACTAAAATTATTTTTGTTGAGATTAAATTACATATTTATTATTAGTTTTTTCGTGTGTTTTGTAATATTAAAAAATATTTACAAAAAAAACACACAACAAACTCCACATCATTGGGTGAAATCATAGCCCAATATGTTTCTCAACGGATTTTAACCTTACAAGTGGCTAGTTTGCAAATTAAATGAAGATTCGGTGAAAATACCATCACAATTTTTAAGATTAAAAACTAATATTTAAATCATTCTCATCCCACAAGATTAAGTCCCATATGGAAGAAGAAAGGAGGAGAACTACTCATAATTCATGGAGATTAAAAAAAACATTCAAGTCTTTAAATAAAAACTTAAACACAAATATAAAAGACCTTATGTATTCTCCCCAAGTAAACTTCTAGAGTTTCCTCTAAGCAATCTCCAAACTTATTCACACTAAAACACACTCAAACTTAAACTAGAACACAAAATATGAAAAACTTAACATACTATTTCTGCCCAATTGAAGTTTTGAGGCTCCAAAAGGTCATTAAATTTGGTCAGATCCTTCTCACTAAAAAGAAATAGAAACTAAGGGTTGCTTTAAACACCACTCCAAAATTGTGTCAAATTTGCTTCTAGAAAAGTAGTTACTAGAGCTATAGCGCTAGTCTGGAGCGCTATAGTGTCAGTCAGGGGCATCATTTAGCCCTGCTCGCTCGTAGGTGGCACTATTACGCCACACAAATATCTTCAATTTTCCTCCATTGTTCCCTTATTTTCTCAAAATGTTCATTCCATGCACTTGAAACCAAAAACATGCAAAATACATTCCTTTAAAGTGCAATATCATTAAAAATGTACATAAAAGGCTTATAAAATATGCATTAAAATGAATTATTTTTAGGTGGATGAATTCCCCCAAACTTAAAGGTTACTTGTTCTTAAGTAACTCAGTATACTATATAACATTTACGACATATGGTAGCAAATTCAACTTAAAGAATTCTATAATTTCTACTTTATAAATGCTATGGCAAAACTTTTAGAAAAATTTTTAACAACTCAAGTTAAAAACTAAAATAAAAGAATATTTAGTAGTCACGTCTAAAAGTTCTGATTTTCTATTTATTTAAAAAATAACTGCAATTTATCATACTTAAGATACTTAGAATAAATACTAGAAAAAAAATTTCACGAGAACTTTATTAGAAAAAGGGATAATACTTGTAAGTCTAAGTTAGAAATGTAACTAAGTTACTTTCGTTAAGATGATTCATGTAGAGCTAATTTTTTATTAGGTATCTCCTCGAGCTTCTCCTCACATATTTTCTCTTTTTGCTTTTCTTTTTCTTTTAGGGTAACTTTCAATCCTTTCTTTTTTTATATGTCATGTGAGGATTTCTCTATCTCGATAGACTTTAAAGATTTTGAACTCCACTATCCTCCACTTAAAGTTAAAAACATCTCACATTTCCTTACTTTAACAAATGTGTATTAGCTTTGAAGATTTTTCATAAAGTCTCAATTTTATCTTTTCAAGTGTAAATCTATGATCTTTAATATTTCCAAAATTACAGTTTTCTTTACTTTAAAAAGCAAAAGGTTAGTTTATACCCTTCATAATAAAAATCTTAAATCTAGAATTAACCTTCATTAATAAAAACTTTTACTTAGGTTTTCTACAACTTTCATAAAATAAAAAATATAGTTTTCTAAAGTTAACTCTACATACCACAGATTATGTGAAAAATAATTTTGAAAAATTCAATTTCCTAAGGACAAATAAAATTTAGTCTAAAAATAATTTTCTCCCATCCCCCAAAATTAAAATTTTTAAACTAATTAAAAGGAGGAAAGTTCATGAAGAAAGAGAAAAAGTTTTAAAAATTAAAAACAGGGAATTTAGTGCAGGTAAAAGTAAAAAAAAGACAAATACTGAGTAGTGATAAACATATGATTAGCATGCATAAAAATGAAAACATGAAATAAACACTACTTTAGTATTTACATTGGAGCAAAATACAAACAATAAAACTAATAGTTTAATAGAGAAAAACTAAATACAAGCACAATGCAACACAAATACAACTAATCATGAACAAAATAAAGTTCAAACATTTAAACACACTAATGGAAAGAAAGAAAAAACACACTACACATCAACATCTTCATCATCATCACATTCTCCTAAATCTATGTCCTCGTCAATCTCAAAAAGTTGATATGGTGTGAAAGTGGGGCGAGTAGGAAATTCCACAAAATGATCACCCCCACATATCTCATCATAGCCTCATTATAAGTAAAATCATATTCAACCTTCCTCAACATAATATCATCACTATGGAACAAGTGAGATTCAATGTCTTTTACCAGATTCTGTAAAGTTATAAGATCTCCTTATTGAATAAACATTTGTTTCATAAGAGAATGTAGAGAAATAGAATCAGAAGTAGATGGTTTAGGAGTAGGAGCAAGAGTAGAAGTAGAATCTGAAGTAGAAGGTATGCTAACACCAGTCCGAGATCTAGTCCCAAATAATCTCTCATATTTTTCCAAAATTCATTTTTCCAATGGGTTTATGTGATGGAAAAGTTTCTTCCCAAGTCTCTTACTTTACACCAGGTCCAATTCACAAAGTAGTAATAAGAGCAGGGTAGCCCAAACCTCATATAGCTCTTCCTCTCGAGGAAATAAGAATTTTTGTATAAATAAGGGAGCCAATATAATTAGATTTATTCATCTAAATATAGTACTTTAAGGTGGCTCTCTCACGGCATACCTCACTGAAATGGTTGGTAGGCAGTAATCTACCAGATATGAAATAGTGTCACGCTCGAGAATGAACATTAAGTTTTGAGAAAGAAAAGTTTACTTTTCACCCATTTTTATTCTTCTAGACTCAATTTCTATCAGTCAAAAATCCTACAATCTCATCCAATTCATCATCCGTAGGATGAAACTCATAATAGAAATAGGTAGGAACACTACGCAGTTGGTATATGTGGTTAATAAGAAAATTGATATCCACATATTGCCCTTGTACATAGACTAAATCATCAGATTCATTTGGTTGCTTTGCATAGAACTCTCAAGCAATTACAGATATGACAGTGAAATAACAAAAGTGTTCCAACTATTGCTTCTCAAGCAAGTACTCAATTGTTTTGCCAGGATGTAGAAAACTTCGTTCTGCAATCAATTTCTTTGATTGTAGATCAACATACTAGTCATGCGCCCCCTGCACTGGCAAACTTATCAGAATCAAATTTTGCTTCTTTCCTTCCTTCTCTTCACTTTAGGAACCATGATTAATTTAAAAAAATTTCAAGATAAATTCTAAAAATCACAATTTCAACTTTAAAAGACTCTTAAAAACACAATCCAAACATAAATAATCATTCAACCCTGGATTTTACACTATTTTCATCAAATATTAAAATTTTTGGCCTACTCAACAATGTGGTGAAATCCATCATCAAATCAAAATTTTTCAAAGCTAAGGTGAAGATCTTACCTAAAGATGAAGAAATCTGAAGTTTGGAAGCTCAAATCCTAGCCAATCAAGCACAAAATAAAACCCTATGAGGGAAAAATGCAAAAAAAAAAATGAAGGAGATGAACCAAGGGTGATAATGGCAAAAATCATGGGTCAATGCACTTAAAATGGCTCATGGGCTATTTTGGGGCTATAGCGTCGGGCAGTGGCGCTATAGCGCCCTGCATAGCCTGATGAATAGCGTTATAGCCCCAAGAAGTGGCGTTATAGTGTCATTCATACCCATCCATATTTTAACTTTTTTTATATTTGAAAAGGAAATATAAAATCTAGGATGTAAAAAGGCTATTTTTCAAATTTTAATGACCACTATTACAATTATTAAGTTTGTTGTCATTCCAAAATATTAAATTTGTGAATTCCAATATGAAAAGATAAGAACAATTTTTCACAACACGACATAACTGGTTTTCTTATATTAATAATTAAGTTCAATACATACACCACAACCGCAAAGACATCATTTACAACAAAGAAAATAAAAACCACACTAAGTCTTAGTACAAATATGAAAGGCAAAACACATGGAATTACATAACATTAAAACAGAAACGTCTATATAAAAACATCCTTTAGGACCACTCTTGATAAGTGGTGATATTATCCATTCCACTCACCAAACATTTTCAACAATAGCAATGGTAGAAATGAGCATGAGGAAATTCCTTAGCAAATTTATTGTTAATCCACTTGCTAGTGCTATACATAGTCACTTGACTATCTCAGAAAAAAGCCAAACTATTAATTTGTTGTTTCAACTACCAATCCATATGCTCATATTTATGAGACAACTTTTCCAACTTTGTATACATAAGAGAAATCTCACCTTCAATCTTCTCTAGTATATCCATGAAGCTCTCCATAATTTTTGCAAGATATCCATTTAAGTATGTTTGAGCATTTTTATGCACCAACTTATTTTCTTCAAATCCCCATTGTCATTACTCTCCATGGACTCTCAAATGAAATTTCCACTCTCAAATTTATTTAGAATACTTATGAATGTCATAGTGATACTTTAAATCTTATCCTAGGTAGTTATTATAGAGAAAGAAGAAAAGAAACTGAATATTTGGCGGTTTTAAGGAGTTATTCAAACTGTGGCGCTATAGCGCCAAACCACATACTCAATTTTCAAATTTCTTTCTTCCACACTTCAAGTCCTTTAATATAATAATGTTTTGTGCCAACAAAATCATATAATATTCATAATCACTATATAAAACTCATCATAACAACAATTCAAATATAAATCACATTGATAACTGTGGGTTTCCTCCCACAAAGCACTTGATTTACCGTTGTCAGTCCGACATAACCAACATTTTATGTAAGGTTGACCAAACATTAGGATCCCTTCAAATGCTGGACCCTCTCCACTCATGTAAGCTTTTAATCTATGTCCATTTACCTTAATAACTTTCCTAATTTTTGGACCTTCAATGTCAACATCTCCATATGGATATGCTTTTATGAAAATAGATGGTCATGACACCTGAAGTTAAGTTTTATTGGAAATAATTTCAATCTTGTACTTCTTTTCTAGGCTCAAAATGTTTTTTCAATTTTTTCTGATCATGCCTAAATTTCGTTTTCTCCTTATAAATTTTGACATTCTCATAAGCTTCATTTCTCAATTCCTTAAGCTTATTTAATTGTAGTAATCTCTTATCTTTGGCATCTTTCAAATTATAATTAAATTCTTAAATTTCTCAGTAAGCTTTATGTTCCAACTCAATTGGCAAGTGACATTCTTTTTCGTATATGAGCCTATATGGTGTCATTTCTATAGGTGCTTTATAAGCAGTCCTATAGACCCATAAAGCATTATCAAGTTTAGCAGACCAATTTGTCCTTTTAGGTTTACCATTTTTTCTAATATTCTTTTAATTTATTGATTGGATACTTCTGTTAAACCATTGGTCTAAGGACAATATGATGTTTAATCCCAAAATTTTGAGTTAATGTTTCAATCATTCCTTTCTTAAAATTACTTCCCCCATCTATAATGATAACTCATGGCATTCCAAATCTTGTGAAAATATTCTTTCTTAATAATTTTGCTACACTTTTAGCAACACATCAAAATAAAGCAACTGCTTCAATCCATTTAAGAACATAATCCACAACTATTAAAATAGAAATGTTCCAAAAGATGGTACAAATGGTCCCATGAAACATGATCCCCAAACATCAAAGATTTCAACCTCAAGAGTAAATTTTAGGAGCATTTCATCTCATCAAGAAATATTGCCTACTCTCTGACATCGATCACATATGGTAAAATCTTAAATGCAGTTTTATTAACTCAAAAATGTCCCCCAAAAATCTGATTTATGACATTTTAGAATAATTTCTTGAGTTTCTTCTAATAGTACACATTTTCAAATAATTAAGTCCTTGCATTGTTTATTTAAGTGAAGGTCATCCCAAAAGTAAAATTTTGAATCATAAATGAACTTTTAATTTGATGGTCATCTAATCCATAAGGTAAAATATCACTAACCAAGTAGTTTACTATATCAACATACCACAGAATTCGCCATTCATTAATCCCATATAAATGTTCATTAAGAAATTCTCATTAATTTCATCATTTAAATCTTTTTAATTTTTCTATTCAAGCCTTGACAGATGATAAGCTATTTGATTATCAGTATCGTTTCTATCCAAAACTATAAAATCAAATTCTTACATTAGAAGGACCCATCTAATTAATCGTGGTTTTGCTTCCTTCTTCATCATTAAATACTTAATAACATAATGAACAGTATGCAAAATCTATTTAGTTCCAATAAGATAAGATCTGAATTTATCTAAAACAAATACTATAGCTAATAATTCTTTTTCAGTGGTAGTGTAATTAATTTGAGCTGCATCAAGGGTTATATTAGCATAATAAATCACTTTGAATATTTTGTCATATCTCTGTCCTTAAATAACCCCTGTAGATTAATTACTAGCATCACATTAATTCAAAATTTTTATTCCAATCAAGTGAAATAATAATAGATGCAATGATTAATTTATCTTTTAATAAGTTAAAGGCATGTAAGCATTAATCATAAAAATCAAAGTTTGCATATTTTTCTAAGCGTTAACAAAAAGGCTTGGAAGTTTTTTAAAAATCTTTAATATAATGTCTGTAGAGAGCAGCATGTCCTAGAAAACTCCTTATTCCCTTCACATTAGTTGGTGGTGGCAATTTAAAAATAACTTTATTTTTCACTGAATCAACTTCCATGTCATTTTCAGAAATTTTATGCCCTAACATTGTTCCTCCTGCAACCATAAATTAACATTTTTTCCAGTTAGGAACAAAGTTTATTTCTTCACATCATTTTAGAACTCTTACTAAATGCTTTAAACATAAATCAAAAGAAGTCCCAAAGACTGACAAATCATCCATAAAAATTTTAGTTCCTTTTTTAACTAAATCACAGAAAATTGACATCACACATCTTTGAAAAGTTGCTGGATAGTTGTGCAAAAATTATAAAGTTTATGATTAAGAAATTTGAGCAATTAATGTTGGGATTTTATCTAAGTATACGTATCGTTATCAAGTAATAAAGGACTTACTATTTAAGCCCCCAATATTGATCCCACGGGGAATGTTTAAATTTGAAATGATAAATTTACTAGAAAATTCATAGAAAGTAAAACAAAATTATTGTCACTAATTTTGAATGTTGAAGTATGATCAAAAGTAAATTATTTAACTATTAGCAAAACTGAAATGCAAAGTTTTAAAAGTAACTACTATAAACTATGTTTATGTGATGAGGATTTCTTATATGAAAACATCTTTCCCACTACACTGAGGTTTTGGTGAAATGAGATGAGATAAATGGTTTAATATGTATTGTGCCAGATAGGAGCAGTTTTAATTCTCTACCCTAATACAGTGTTATAGAAAATCATTGGCTAATTCCAGGTTTAGTCTCTAAATCCGTAGCTATGCTAGGAGGATACTGACTCCCACTCTAGAGCTCCCACTTCCCTTCACCTGAAGGCTACCTCTCGCTTTATTTTTTAAACACTAATACCAAATTGGGGATTTTAGTCTG
>NEWO01000987.1:94860-110729 GCA_003013225.1 Phalaenopsis aphrodite
ATATACATGGGTTGCCTCCCACCAAGCGCTTGGTTTAACATCGTGAGCCTGACGTACCATTTGTTTAGTTGGGTTAACTTAACATTAAAACTTCTTTAAATTGAGGTACGTGTCCTTCATAATAACGTTTCAATTGACGCCCATTAACTTTAAATATCTTCCCAATGTTAGGATCTATAATAACAATAGTTCCATAATGATAGACTTTAATCACTTTAAATGGTCCCAACCATCTTGATTTTAGTTTTCCTGGAATTAATCTCAATCTTGTATTATATAATAAAACTTCTTGTCCAAGCTCAAACTTCTTCTTAATAATCATTCGATCATGTCATATTTTCATTTTCTCTTTATAGATTTTTGCATTATCATATGCTTCATTTCTAATCTCCTCAAGTTCATTGAGTTGTAATAATCTTTTCTCACCAACATCCCTTAGATTAAATATAAATCCTTAATAGCCTAAAATGCCTTACGCTCCAATTCTACTGGTAAGTGGCATGTCTTTCTAAAAATAAGTCTATATGGGGGCATTCCTATAAGAGCCTTACAAGCAGTCCTATATGCCCATAATGCAGTATCTAATCTAGCAGACCAATCCAATTTATAGGAATTTACAAATTTTCCTAAAATTCATTTAATTTCACAATTTGATATTTCTACTAGATCACTAGTTTAATGATGATAAGAAATAGAGAATATATGCATAATATCATATTTCTTAATCAATTTTTTGAATCTCTTATTCCTAAAATGAGATCCTCCATCCGTAATAATTACTCTCAGCATTCCATATCTTGAAAAAATATTTTTAATCAAAAATTAAGAAACACTCTGAGCATCACATCTAGGTGCAACAATAACTTTGATCCATTTGGACATATAATCAACAGCAAGTAATATATATAAATTTCCAAATGAAGGCATAAATGGTCCCATAAAATCTAATCCCTACACAAAAAATTTTTACTTCTAATGTGTAATTTAGAGGCATTTCATTTCTTCTAGAAATATTTCCTACTCGTTGACATCAATCACATGTTTTAATGTATTCATTAACATCTCTAAAAAGAGTATGCCAATATAGTTCAGCTTGCAAAATCTTATATGTATTTCTATTTGTTCCAAAATGTCCTCCAAATTTAAAATCATGATATCTTTCAATTTTCTGTTGAGATTTTTCATAAGGCACACACCTTCTAATAATTAGTTCTTTACATTGTTTATATAAATATGGGTCATCCCAAATATATAATTTTGAATCATATGTAATTTTTTTTAATTATGGATTTTTAATATTAGGTGGTAGAATATCAATTACAATATAATTTAGTATATCAACATACCACGGTACATCCATTTCATCAATACTATATAGTTGTTCATCAGCAAAATTTTCTAAAATTTTTTTTAAAAAATTAGTTAATATTTCTCTTTTTAGTCTAGACAAATGATTAGCTATGTGATTATCATTTCCCTTTCTATCAACTACGATAAAATCAAACTCTTTCAATAGAAGTATCCATTTGATTAATATTGGTTTAGCATCATTCTTTTGCATCAAGTATTTAATAGCAAAATGATCTGTATGCACTATACATTTAATTCCAATTAAGTAAGGTCTAAATTTATCAAAGACATAAATAATAGCTAGTAACTCTCTTTCAGTGGTAGTGTAATTTATTTGAACATCATTTAGAGTTTTACTAGCATAATATATCACTTAAAAAACTTTGTTGTGATTTTGTCTTAAATCAGCCCTAATAGTATAATCACTAACATCGCACATAATTTTGAATGGTTTTTCCCAGTAAGGTGGAACTATTATATGTAGAGTGATTAATTTTTCTTTCAATAATTCAAATGCTTTTATGCATTCTTCATTAAAATTAAATTTTGCATCTTTTTATAAAAGTTGGCATAATGGTTTAGTTATTTTTGAAAAAAATTTAATGTAGCATTTGTAAAAACCAACATGTCCTAAAAAGCTTCTTACCCCTTTAACATTAGTATGAGGTGGTAACTTATCAATAACTTAAATTTTTGCAGGATCTACTTCCATGTCATTTTCAGAAATTTTATATCCAAGTACAATATCTCCTGCAACCATAAATTAACATTTTCCCAATTTAGTACCAGGTTGATTCTTTCACATAATTCCAGAACTTTTTCTAAATTATTTAAACATAATTTAAACAAAGTCCCAAATATAGAAAAATCATCCATAAATACTTCCATTCCATGTTCAATAAAATTGCTAAATTGACATCATGCATCTTTGAAATGTTGCAGGTGCATTGCATAATCCAAAAGGCATTCTAAGAAAAGCAAATAATCCATATGAGCTTGTAAATTTTGCCTACTCTTGATCCTCTGGAGCAATTGAAATTTGGTGATAATCAATATATCCATTTAAAAAGCAATAATATTTATTTTCAGCCAATCTATCCAACATTTGGAGGAAAGTGATCTTTTCTGGTGGCCATTTTTAATTTTCTATAGTCAATACAAATTTGCCAACCAGTAACTTGTCATATTGAGATTAATTAATTTTTCTCATTTTCTTCAACGGTCACTCCTCATTTCTTCGTAACACAGTAAATGAACTTCCCCAAGCACTGCCTGAAATATGATATATAATTCCAACATCTAACCATTTTAAAATTTCTTTTTTAACAACTTCTTTCAATATTGGGTTTAAACTCCTCTGAGAATCAGCTTTAGGTTCATATTGTTCATCTAATAGAATTCTGTGCATACAAATTCAAGGACTAATTCCTTTAATATCTGCTAAAGCCCATCCAAAAGCCTTTTTATATCTCGTCAACAACTCTATTAATTTTGGTTCTTGAATTTAAGCTAAATCAAAAGATATAATAACAGGCAATGTAGATGACTGTCCTAATAATAAATATGTTAAATGAGCATGTAATATCTTCAGTTCAAGTTCAGGGGTTTAATACTTGAAGGAATAAGATTTTTATTATTGTTTTCCAACAAGTATAAAGTTTCAAATTTGCCCTGAATATAATCCAAATCTTCTTTTGTTTCATCCTCATTCTCAAGAAATTCTTCATGCTTTAATTTGTCTTCAAATTTATTCTTAAACTGCTCATTACTCAGATAATCAATTACATCAATCTTGAAACATTTGTTATATATTTCTATTGCGGGATATTTCATAGCTTTCACAATGTTAAATGTTACTTATTGATCATTAACTCTCATTATTAATTCTCTCTTTTTTGCACATCTATCACATCTCTCCCTATTGTAAGAAATGGTCTCCCCAAAATAATAGAAATTTCTTTATCTTCCTCTATATCCAATACTATAAAGTCTACAGGAAAAATAAATTTATCCACTTTTACGAATACATCTTCTATAACTCATTTTAGACAAGTTCTTGATCGATCAACTAACTGAAGAGTTACAGTAGTAGGGAAAATCTCTCCCAAATCTAAACATTTAAAGATCGATAAAGGCATAAGATTGATACTCACTCCTAAATCACATACAAAAAACTTTTCACCAATAACACAAGGTATTGTAAAACTACCAGGATCTTTTAATTTTTTAGGAAGCTTTTTCTGAATAATACTACTACACTCTTCAATAAGTGCAAAGATCTCATGATCTATAAACTTACTTTTGTTATTTAGTATATCCTTCATATATTTCACATAACTTGGCATTTGTTCCAAAGCTTCAACAAAAGTAATATTTATCATTAACATCTTAAGGATTCCAAAATTTTGTAAATTATTTATCTTTATTCTTCTGCTTCAGACTTTGAGGAAACGAAGGTAATGATTTTCTTAAAGGAACTTGTGTTTGTTCAATTTCATTTTGGGCACTTTCCATTTCTTCCTTCTCTTCATCAACATCAGTTTCTTTTTGGATCCTTGTTTCAACTTCTTTTCTACTTCGTAATTTAATAGCTTTAATTTACTCCTTATTTTGATCTTTTGGATTAACTTCCATAGTACTAGGAAGAATTCCTAAAGGTCTATTACTGAGTGTAGTAGTAATATGTCTTAATTAATTTTTAATATTTCTAATAGAAGCCCCTTGATTCTTTATTTGATTTCCCATGTTCAACATTACTTCTTCCATCATCAACTTATTTTCCTTAACTTGTGGGTTAGGGTTAGAATAAAATCCATGAGGATAATAAGGCTGATAATTAAGATTTCTTTAATTGTTCAAATTTCTATAAGGATTCATTAAATTGTCATAATTATTCCAACTAAAATTAGAGTGATTTTTCCATCCAGGATTATAAAATTTAGAATAGGGATTATTATTTTGATTATTTATAGCATTTAAAGTTTCATAAGATGCTTGAGCATCAATTATCTATCCTAGTGAACTTTTCACTTATACTGGGGGTATTTGAGAATATTTCACTCCAATTTGATCAATCTTTTTTGAAATAATAGCAATTTGAGATGCTAAAATAGACATTATGCCAGAATCATAAACACTAGCTACTCTCTTAGCATTTACCCTTTCAGAGGGCCATTGAAAATTATTAGTAGTCAGTTCTTCAATTAAAGATTATGCTACATCAAAAGGTTTTAACATTAGTGATCCACTCGCAACAGCATCTATAATAAATATGAGTGATCCATCTAATCCATTGTAAAATGTTTGAATTATTAACCAATCTGGTAAAGTATGGTGTGGATATTTTTGAAGAAGATCTTTAAATCGTTCCCATGTTTCATGTATCAATTCCCCTTCAAACTGACAAAAAAGATGTAATATCATTTCTAAGCTTAGCAATTTTTTAAGGTGGAAAATATTTAACCAAGAATTTTTGTGATAGTTCTCTCCAAGCTCTAATTGATCCAGGTGCTAATGAATTTAACCAAGCCTTGGCTTTATCACTTAGTGAAAAAGGAAAAAGTCTAAGCCTTACAACATCATTAGACACTTCGTTATATTTAAAAGTAGCACAAATTTCAAGAAAACTAGCAAGATGTGAGTTAGGATCTTCAATAGGTGTTCCTCCAAACTGATTATTTAGTACAATTTGGATAATAGCAGATTTAAGCCCAAATGAATTAGCAACAACATCAGAATTTTGAATAGTTAAGTAAAGTTCATTTTCTGTCAGATTAGCATAATCTTTTAAAAGTCCTTGTCGATTTACATTTATTGGATTATCTAAGTTATTTTTCATTTCGTTTAAATTTTTAATTTCTTTTTGTTGTTTGTGAATTTTTCTAATAGTACGTTCTAATTCTGAATCGTAAGGTACTTAACATTTAGATCCAATATTTCACATAAACAAATGTAATAAGCAAAGAAAGAAATACTCTTAAATAAAAATATATTTCTTTTTATATTTTTTATTTTTAAATTTTTTTTATATAGTTATATTATCTCTAAATTTCCTAATTTACCAAATTTATTTAATTTACTATTACCTTTCCTGGCAACGGCGCAAAAAACTTGATCCCGAGAATATAGTTTTGTAAAAATTATAAAGTTTATGATTAAGAAATTTGAGCAATTAATATTGGGATTCTATGCAAGTATACGTATCATTATAAAGTAATAAATGACTTTCTATTTAAGCCCCAAATATTGATCCCACGGTAAAGCTTTAGATTTGAAATGATAAATTTACTAGGAAATTCACAGAAAGTAAAACAAAATTGCTGTCACTAATTTCGAATGCTGAGGTATGATCAAAACTAAATTATTTAACTATTAGCAAAACTAAAATAAAAAGTTAAAACAGTAACTACTAAACTATTAAACTATGTTTATGTAATGAAGATTTCTTATGTGAAAAAGTATATTTCCCACTACAATGAGGTTTTGGTGAAATGAGATAAGATAAATAGTTTAATATGTATTGTGCCAAATAGCAACAGTTTTAGTTCTATGATAAAGTGTTATAGAAAATCATTGGCTAATCTCAGGTTTAGTCCCTAAATCTGTGGCTAGCCTAGGAGGATACTGGCTCCCACTTCCCTTCACCTGAAGGCTAACTCTCGCTTTAGTTTTTAAACACTAAGAATGAATTGGGGATTTTAGTCTATCACCCTAAAGATTCTCCTATTCTACACCCAATAAAGTGTATTTCCTTATTTATTTTCACTTAATTCCACGAACAAAATTCTCCTTCATAGAATTAAATATGATCCTCACTCTGTCGTAGAACTCATACTCCATTTCTCGGATCATAAATTTCACAGCACATTTTAACAATTCAATTGGCTAGATTGAAAAGTAAATTAAGTTTGGAGTTGAAAAATCATCACAATTTATTTTTTATTTTAATATTGTCAAATCCATATTATCTCAACATTTCACCACATCTCAGAGTAGGGAGAAAGATAAAGGAAACTACTCAGACTTCATGAGAAAGATACAACAAAACATAAATTTCATACATAAAAGAAAGTTCATACAATACTAATAAACAAATAACACTTATTTAAAACTCTTTCTCAAAGCAAATCCCTTATAGCCTCTCCTAAGAAATTTAGGAAGACGAAATGTCTCAATTTTCTCCTTTTTGACACTCTTAGAGATGAATTCACACTTAATCTCACCACAAAAACTCTAAACTCTTAAAAAAAACTCACTAATATACTCCAGAATGGTGGTGGAACGAAGATAGAAATGAGAAGTGGCGCTAAAGGAATAAAGAGAAATGAAGAGAAACCAAGAGAGAGTCCAAGAGAGCCCCTTTTTTGATGAACTTTGGCCCCTAATATAGCCTAAAGTCGGTTCTTCAATAGGTGCATCCAAAAACTCTCCAAAAAGTATCCAGATTCATTGAATCTTCTAGAAATAGGGTCTGCACCGCCATAAGCACTGTCGAGGCTAGTGTTCCGCCAATTAATTCCTTGCTCTATGTCAAACGACACTGTCGTCGCTGCTTCTGGCGCCGTCGGTGCTGAGCAGCTTTTTATATTCTCCATTTTGACTACAAATTTTATCCTTTTTCTTCAAGTTCTAAAAATCAACAACCTACAATAAAATATGAAAAATACCTTCTATTAAAGTGCAATATCACCAAAAATGAGTACAAAATATGGGTCTAAAAATGCATATATTTTTGGTGTATCACATTACATAATCCAAATGACATTCTTCTACAAGCAAAAGTTCCAAAAGGACTAGTAAAAGTCATTTTCTTTTGATCCTCAGGAGCAATAGGTATTTTGTGGTATCCAAAATATCCATTGAAAAAGCAATTACAATGGTGTCCTGCTAGTCTATCCAACATTTTATTCAGAAAAGGTAAAGAAAAACGGTATTTTCTAGTGGTGGCATTTAATTTTCTACAATCAATATAGATTCACCATCCAGTACCTTACCTTTTTTGGAATTAATTCCTTCTTTCCATTTTCAACCACAGTTACTCCTTGTTTCTTAAAAATGTAATGAATAGGAATAACCCAAGAACTATCTAAAATTGGATAAATAATCTTAGCATCCAACCACTTCAAAATTTCTTTCTTAACTATATCTTTCATTATATGATTCAATCTCTTTTGTGGTTATCTTCCATCAAAATTCGGTGCATATAGATTGAAGGACTTACTCCTTTAATATCATGTCCATCTAAAGGTTTTCTTATGGTTCTTTAATATTTGCAATTACTGTTCTTCTTATTCTACAGTTAAATCTGAGGATAAAATGACTAGTAACGTAGATGAGTTCCCCAAGTATGCATAATTTAAATAAGTAAGTAAAACTTTCATCTCAAGTTCAAGAGATTTTTTAATAGGTGGAATCAGATGTATACTATTTGTAGTAGTATCTAAAATTTCATAATCTTCCTGAACATAATTTGAATCCTCAGTAATTATCTCATTTGATTCATCTTCATAATCTCTTTCATTCTCAAGTTCTTGTTTTTTTTTCTGAAATGACTTCATCTTTCTAATCCAACAGGACTTCACATCTATTTTGAAAATGATTGTCAATCATATCATCAAGGATATACACTTTGATTCTCCATATTTCTAATAGTAGCACTTTGACTCTATAATTGATTACCCATTTGCAACATGACTTCTTTTATAGACAACTTCTCCTTAACTTATTAATTAAATCCAGAAGAATAAGTAGGTCTAAAGTAAGCACTACCCTGGTTGTTAGAATTTCCCAATGGGTTTACTTAAGCATTCTCCCATTGTTGACTTCCATCACTAAGATTGTTGTTCCAATTGAAGTTAGGATGGTTTTTTCAACCTGGGTTGTAATAATTAGAATATGTGTTATTGGGTCTATTGATAGCATTTAGAGTTTCCATTGAAGTATGAGAATCAATCATTTTTCCTAATGAATCTTCTTCAACCATTTGAAGTGTTTGAGAAAAATTCATTCTAATTTGGTCTATCTTCTTAGATAATGCAGCAACTTGACTTACAATCACTGAAATAGCATCATTATCACGAATACTGATACACCAAGAGAATATGTTGTTTTAAGTATACATTTTATGTTTATTTTTGGTGATATTGCACTTTAAAGAAGAGTATTTTCATATTTTTGTTGTAGGTATATCACTTTTAGGCATTTGGAGAAAAAATAGCAAAAATAACAAAATTTGGAGCCAGAACAACAAATTTTGAGATTCTACCACCTTAAGCCTCATAACTGGTGCCTGAAGCACCACTTTACAGAGAGCTGACGCCTGGTGCACTAGAATTGGTGCCTGAAGCACCATTTGATAGAGAGCTGGAGCCCAAAGTGCAAAAAACCAAAACTGCGCGGTCTTAAGAAAGTTGGTGCTTTAAGTGCCAGAACAAGTGCTTGAAGTGTCATATATGACTTTTTTGCAGATTAAGGCAGCTCAGGATAAATTTTGCATGAAGTTTTAAAGGGATGCTTGTTCTAAATACCCTATGTAGCGATTCAATGTATCTAGACACTTTTGAAGGTTCTTTTATGAAGGGATAAGTCTTTTGGATCAATAGACATGTCTTTTGAATTCAAAAGAGTTGACTTTTAGATAGAATTTTGGAGGGAATTTTGAATTCATTTTGGAGGGAGATAGCCTCTAATAAAAGAAAGGGAAGTCTAAAGATTGTAGTTTAGTTTGAATATTTTCTTATTTTAGTGTGTTTACTTATTTTAATTAATTATTGTGTTTGTTTATGTTAGTGTAAGAGCTAAAGATTTAGCACCTTACAATTCAGAGTTAAGAAGAACTATTCGAAAAATTATAAAACAAAAAAAGAGATAGATCATTTTAAAAAAATGGATTGCAACTAAAGTAATGTTGGAAATAAAAATGAACATTATTTGAGACATTTAAGAGATTTTGCTAATCCTACAGCAGATGAAATTCATTTGAGTAAACAAAATTATGTTGTAGTGGCCAATTCATTTGATCTTAAACCTGTTATTATCCAAATGATACAAACTAATCAATTTGGAGGAACTCCAACTGAAAATCCTAATTTACACCTTGCTAGTTTTTTAGAATTGTGTGCTAATTTTAAATATGATGGAGTGCCGAATGATGTTATCACCCTTAAACTTTTTCCTTTTTCACTAAGAGATAAAGCTAAGATATGGTTAAACTCATTAGAACCTAGATCTATCAGAACTCAGGGAGACATATCACAAATATTTTTATCTAAATATTTCCCACCTTAAAAAACTGTTAAACTTAGAAACAATATTACATCTTTTTGTCAATTTTAAGGGGAATCAATTTATGTAGCCTGAGAAAGTGTCGACACTATTTTTGATTGGAGGAGTTGCCCATAGGAAGTTGTCGATCACCGGAATCAAATTCTCATCGCCCGCTTCGGAAGGACGTTTTAGTTTACATTTATATTTAGTTTTAGAGAAAAATGAAATCAAACTGACCGCACATTTTTCATAGTTTAAATGAAAGAGCGTTATACCTCAAATCTTATATCTATCCCAAAGGATAAACACAAGACTTGAGGGTGAGGCTCGATCAAATAAACTAAGGAATATATGACATATGTTTGGTCTGCAAAATCTTTGTATTTACCGACAAATTCCCCTATTTAATATAAAGAATTAAATAGGGTTTATATTAAGCTGGGTTCGACATGCTTCCTATAAGGGCAAGCCCATATAATTAATTACGTCTTAAATAACCAAAGCCGCCTAAGAAGACTCTCGATAAAAATCAGGAAATATTATCTTCAAGGAGTTTTAAAGGGTAAGACTTTTCAATGAGATCAGACGTAGAGGTGTGAAAGGGGATTGGTTCAAATTTGGAACATTTTTTTGTAGAGTCCAAAGATGGAAGAACTAGGGGATCTCATGGATCCAGAGGAGAACCCCGATGACTTCCCAAGCTATCCTAATGTTTGGCCTCATTCCTGAGGAGAAATATTTAGTTGTTTCGTTCTGTCAATTTTATTAGTTAGGGTTTACATTAGTGTGAAACTAACACACAAATAGCCTAGAAGATGTGAGGGTTTAGGTCGTGACAAACGACGACCACGGAATCCTAAGACAAGTTAGGGCTTATATTGAAAAATAAGGTTGTACAAAGGCCTAATGATAAGGTTAGGATTTATGTTGCATAAGAAAGAAACCTCAAATTTCTATGGCTTTGTTGCTTATGTATAAAGAAGGAAGATTGATTTAGCTAGGGAAGACAGGTTTTGCTGTTAAAGATGGTTGTGCTACCCACCATGCTAGCTCCAAGTTCCTTGTTGTGACGAGTTTGAGTTTTCTAGTGTGTTAAGTTATGATGTCAAATCAGGTGGCCCTATGGTTGAAGTTCTTTAAATTTTATGGGGGCATGTTAAAGTTGATTAGAGCGACACCTGTTAAGATCCTACGGTTCCCTCATTCCGGCACCACTATTTTCTATTGGATTCACTGAGTTCAAATGAATTTACTAAACTCAACTTAATGAGTTCAATAAATTCATTTAGACCATGGGAAGCCTCGTTAGCAATTGTAGGTTACCTCCTCCAAGGAATTCCCAATCATCTGATAGAGATATCTTAATTTACTTGCAATTTGCATTTTTATGTGATGTTTGTGATTAAATTTTGAGTTGTTTTATATTTTGAATGTTGTGGCGGTGAATTTTATCTTTGTTTGTTTTTAGTTTAGTTTTGGTTTTGGTTTTGTGGCTATCCTGATAGTTTTAGTTTTCATGCAGGGTGACATCATTGTTTAGCATGCAAATTTGTGTAAGCATAAAAGTATAGCATAAAAGTACAAGAAAGACAATGGTGAAAACTGTAAAAGCATACCTGGCGAGTCTTCTCGTTCCACCACCTGAAACTTAAAAGGCATGTTAAGGCAGTTTATATGAAATAGGGAAGTAAAATTTTGACGACCTACCTAACCTCAGGTCATATCTTGGTGGGTCCTTAGGAGTTTAATTAAGGATGATTTTTTCAAGCAAAACAGATTAAGTTTACTAGATCTCTAAGGTATCCAATAGATCTAGAGAAAGAATCAGGTCCGTGCTACTCTCTCGTTGCTTGATGGAAAATCCTGAGATCCTTTAAACTTATTATATTTCTTAATAGTTCATCATGTAAATACCCTTAGTGCTCAGTGAGTGTTGATTTCTCAATTATCTCTAAGAATAGGGTAATTACCAGTCGTAATTCAATTTAAGAATTATGTGGGTGAAGACCCTTAAAGAGACAAGTTTAAGAGACTTAGCTAAATTTTGACTTAGGCTTGTAGTTTTTGAAAGATGTTTTAATTTTCAATGATGTTTAGTTTTCTAATTCTTATTTAAATGAAACTTGATTTAGCCTAGGGTGTCTTAATCATTGTAAATGAAATTGACTTATAAGTGATGGTGATGATTCATATTTTTGTTTTTCTTTCTTCATCAAATAGGGGTATTAAATTAGTGAGTTATTAACACCCAAAGTCAAACCCCTAAATCTAGGATCATTTAATCGGCTAGACGCCCAAATTTATGTAATTTAAGGAAAATTTAAATTTATCCTTTTTAATTAGGACAAGTGAATTTGGTTTCTACCAGTTAACCCCTTGTGTTTCAAACATCCAAATATGTTAATTAGAATCAAAGATTCCCATTTCCCATTCTGAATTTAGGCCTAAATGTTAATTAAGGCTAACTTTCCAAAATTACACATTTGCCCCTAAGGCTCTATCACTTCACAATTCATCAATTTATTCTAAATAACTTTAGAATTTTTATCTTACCTCATTCATGGGTCAATTGAAATATCAGAGGAGAAAGTATGATTTTTCAAACTTTAAGTTATCTATATAATTATTTTTAATGCAAACATAGGATTTTTCAAAAAAAATTCCTAACTTTATCAAGCTAAATTCTAATCCCTTGAAATTCTTACTAGAGGTAGACTTAGACTAGAGAAGCCTTTGGACTAAATCTAATGATTTTTTGAATTTTATTTGAATTTTAAAAATTATTTTAAGTATTGGAGTGTTTATTAATTATAAAATATTTTAAATGTGGAAAATTAAGTTTTATATTTTTATTAAATGTCTCTTATGTCAATGGTCATAGAGAAAAAAAATTCACACTTTTTTCCGATTTTTTTTGAATTATTGGAATTATTTTATTAAAAATCCATTTTTAGCCTTTAAAAATTACTTTAAAATTCAAAATTCATTATCTTTATTTAGAAAATCAAAAAAAAAAATATCACAATTTTTCCTAAGTACTTAGGAAGTAATTTAGAACATTTCTATGAATTTTATTATTTTTGAGATTTTTATAATTTTTTAATTATTTTAAATATTTAAAATAGGTTAAAAATCATGTTTTTATTTTAAATACCTTTTTATTTTTAGAAAATACTCCATTTAAGTGCCAAAAAAGTATTTAACTTGAAAAATCAACTTAAGTTACCAAACGAACTCAAAATACTTTGAAATTTTTATGGTGAGTTCTCTGGATCCTAAACAATAGTTGAGATAAAAAATTAAGTCACTTAGATGTTTATGTCACCCATAATTAATTTTCTTTGTGCTTTAGGGTTGGTGAAGATTAAGCGTATTCTTAATAACTTAACTCGTGAAATTATTTTCAAAGGCTCATGGTGAACCTTCCAATATTTTCTTAAAATTTTCTAATCAACATGCTAATTATCATAATTAATTTATGTAAATAATAGACATAAGCTTGAAAAATATGGATCTATGTTTATGGACCTTCTCTGACTTTGAAAAAATTAGAAGATATCCCCTAATACAGAGGGAACAACATGCTAAAATTTCAATCCATGGTGATGTCTATATGCATAGAGAATCAAAAAATTCAATCAGTGTTTAATTAATTAAAAATAAAATATGCAACACATGGACTTAAAATTATTTCCACAATATTCTCCTCTGTTCACTAAGCAAGAGGTTATTTTTATTTTATTTTTATGATTTTTCTACACCAAGATATGAATTTTTAAAGTTAGGGATCATTTTCTGATTTTCTAAATTCTCTATTTATCTATTTAAACGTGCGGCGCTGACTGGATCCTAGGAAGCTCCGAAGGCACCCGTGGAGCGCTATGGTTGGACACCGCCGTCGCCGCTGACTCAACCCACGGTTCATGTAAGGAAGCGTTGCCTAGCTCAATCTCCTCCATCCATCTGATACACACATGATCGGACGACTCCCCATTATCATCCCCGATAGAGTGAGATCGTGTTCATCCACACTAAAACCCTAAGATCTCAGCCTAGACTCAACCAAATCACTTTGGGTTTGATCCTATGGACTTGGCTAAGTGAGACAAACATATCCATACGGTAACCATGCAATTAAATTAAGCCTAATCAAATGGAGAATCAAAATAGGCTCAGGAGGAGGAGAAGTTTAATACCTTGGCTCTGAGAAGGGAAGCTTCGATTAGAGATGCTCAGCACGTTCGTTGGGGTCCAAGGAGGCTAGCGATTAAGCCTCTGGCTGTGGTGCAAAGCCTAAGTAAGAATTCAACCAAGGCCGATTTCAGGTGTTGGTCTAGAGCTATACTAAAGGGCCTGTGGAAGGGGAATTTGATGGGTCTTTTCCTTCTCTCACTGTGGTGAAGGTGTAGGTGAGTTTAATTTGATTTTTGTGGAGTGTAGAAGTGTAATGAGCTCTATCCTGGTTTTAGTAGAGATTTAATCTCAAAATTGGGCTCTGACAAGAGGATTCAAGGCAATGTGGTGGTTGGATTACACTGAGGAGGTCTCAAAGAGGCTTTTGGGATCAATTTGGGGAAGTCTCTCAGAGGAAATTTCAGCTCTACCTCCATGACTGTGGAGGGGACCTTTTATAAAAAATGGCTTGTAATGGCTTTCATGGCCAATTGGGGGGTGAAATATGCTGCTTAGGTGGAGGGCAGAGAGGATCCAACATTTAATTTGGATGAGGTGGCCTCTATGTTTGAATAGGTTTTAATCTCATGGGAGTGGCTCTTGGTTTGGCCATTTTTCAGCCACTAGGCCGGCCGACCGGCTAGGGGGAGATGGCTAGGAGCTCAGGGAACCAAGGGGAATATGTCACAATAATTTAATGTGTTTAGGCTTTATCTTGGCAAAAATATCCTATGCTTAAGCAAATATGAAATGAAATCCCTTAATTTAGGGGACCTTTGGTCCATGGCTTAGTTTAGGTGGTTTTAAGAGGTTTGGGTTGGCCACTAGGGTCTAACTAATTGTTGTGGACTCATTCATTTGGTGACTCTGGGGTAGTTAGGCCATCTTTAGTGCATGGGTTCAATGGGGGTTCAAGTGATCAAAGCCTATGTTTGGGCTAGGCTAGCCATATAAATTAGCCTAATTGATTGATCAACATTTTGTAGATGATTGTTATGAAAATTTTTGGTGAAGGTTTGAAGTGATTTTGAGTTCAATTGGTAGGTTAATTTGATGGATTTTTTGAAATTTGGTCAATTTGGGCATATTGGGTTAGACATGGGTCTAGGTTGAGCTAGCTTTGGGCTAAGTCCAAATTAAATGGAAAACATGATCAAGAGAGATGTTGTGAAGATTTTTTATGAAGAAATAGAGTGGAAATTTTGGGGTTAAGGCTCTCAATGTGGTGAGATTTTCAAACATGGCCAATTTGGGACATATTTGGGGCCTTTTGGACTTAGTTTGAAATTAAATGAAATTGAGGCCTCACCAAGGCCAATTGAAGGTCAATTTTGATGTATGGTAATATTATGAAGGTTTATTTAACACAAATTGTGGCCAATTGAGTGGGCTATTGGTTCAATTTGGTGAGATTAGGTCATGTGCCCAAAATTGAGGGTTTTGATCTAAATCAAACTTAAGCTCAAATGATGGACCAATTGGGCTTGGGTTTGGTTTATTTTGGTCACATTGAGGGTGAATTTGAGTTTGGGATTGAAATTTGGGGATATTGGGATCAAATTGATGAGCATTTGAGGTAGTTTGGGAAAAATGGGTCTTTAAAAGATAATTTGGGGTTTTGGTCAAAGATGGTCAAATTGACCAAAGTAAGTCATGTGATAGTTGAGGAAAATTAAATTAAAAATTATTTGGGAGGTTTTGGGAATTTTTGGGATTTTTTAAAATTTTTGGAATTTTGGGCTAAGGAGGGATATTTTGGTAATTTGACCAATTTTGGTGATTTTGGGTAGTTTGGGTGTTTTCAAGGTGTTTGAAATGATTTTTGAATTAATTTGGGAATTTTGGCCAAATTTGGGGTCTCAAGGGTATCTAGGTAATTTGGGGAAGTTTAGTGGCAAAAGGTTAGGTTGGGTATCTTGATAGAGTTAGAGTGACAACTACCATCAATAAGCCATGGACCAATGGAAACCCCATTTTGGGTCCTCTATGTAGTGGTCTTAGCTAAACCCTAGCCTAAGGCTAGTGGGTTTAGGGGACCACCTACATGAGTCTCCCAAAAGTATCAAGGGATCAAAGCCTAG